>JAVQJG010274905.1:0-16387 GCA_036024015.1 Craterocephalus amniculus
GCCCCTCTCTTCACCCGAGTGTCCAGGACATGCGGCCGCAGATCCGACGATACGACTATAAAGTCAAACATGGAACTGCGGCCTGGAGTGTCCTGGTGCCAGGTGCACATATGGACACTCTTATGCCTGAACAAGGTGTTCGTTATGGACAATCCATGACGGGCACAGAAGTCCAACAACAGAACACCACTTGGATTCAGATCAGGGGGGCCGTTCCTCCCAATCCCCAGCAGAACGAGGGAGTCCCCGGAGGGAGCGCTTTCCAACACTTCCTCCAAGGACCCCAAAAAGGGTGGGTACTTTGAACTGCTGTTCGGTGCATAAGCACAAACGACAGTCTGGACCCGTCCCCCCGCCCGAAGGCGGAGGGAGGCTACCCTCTCGTCCACCGGGGTAAACCCCAAAACGCAGGCACCAAGCTGGGGGGCAACCAATATGCCCACTCCTGCTCGGCGCCTACCGCTAGCAACTCCAGAGTGGAAAAGGGTCCATCCCCTCTCAAGGTCTCAGGTTCCAGAGCCCAAGCCGTGCGTCGAGGTGAGTCCAACTATATCTAGTCGGAACCGCTCAACCTCCAGCACCAACTCAGGCTCTTTTCCCGCCAGAGAGGTGACGTTCCACGTCCCAAGAGCCAGCCTCTGCAGCCGCGGATCGGACCGCCAGGGTCCCCGCCCTCAGCTGCCGCCCGACTCACATTGCACCCGACCCCTACGGCCCCTCCTGTAGGTGGTGGGTCCGCGGGAGGGGGGACCCATGTGGCCACTTCGGGCTAAGCCCCATGAGCAAAGGCCCGGCCACCAGGCGCTCGCCTCCGTGCCCCACCCCCAGGCCTGGCTCCAGGGGGGGGCCCCGGTAACCCGCGTCCGGGCGAGGGAAACACAGGTCCTTGATGTCTCTCCATTTTGGGGTCTTCGGGCCGCCCTTTGTCCGGTTCCCTGCCGAAGCAGGGAGCACGCAAACCCCTCCACCACGATAAGGTGGCGGCCCAGGGAGGGGAAAACCTGTGACCTGAACCTGGATAAGCAGAAGAAAATGGATGGGTGGATGAAATTAGCAGTGGATGACGTTATTAGAGAGCAAATATTTAGTGAAATTACAGTAAAAACATTTAAAGACATTTATTTCGTACGTAATTTTTCAAAATTAGTGCTGGGACCTTGACGTTAGTTCATGTAATTCTGAGATCAGGTTGCTAAGAGAAATGAGACAAAATATGTAATAGCTGAATTCCCATGAACGTAAAAGGTTAAAAAAAATGTACAAAAACATCAACCATAAGAGGACCGTAGCACATTTTATGTACTTTTCCAAAATATGGGAACAGACTTATCTTCCATATTCTCATGTCATCACTTTCCAACGTTAAGGAGCTCTACAACACTCAATGAGAACTCCCTGTACATAAATTAATGACAAAAGAGGGGAACCCAACGCATAAACCATCAAACAGAAATGTCCTTCCTTTTTGTGCTAAAAAAGATGCACACTCAACCATCTCTGTGGTTAGAGGGAACCTGACCAGGCGTCCATAGTCTCTGTACTAAAACTTTGTTGAATGAGGGAAGTGTGATTAAGCAACAGGGCCTCAGAATACTATAATGTAGTGTCTGCCGCTGGAGAAAAAAAGGAAAAAAATAACAAAGACATTAATACACTGACTTCAGCCAGTAAATTTTTTTTGTGGAGTGCCTGTGTTGGTAAAAATAGATAGCCAATTTGTAAAATCCTCCGCCTGAACATAAGCATCTTGGGCCACTCTAATTGGTCAATTTCCCGCCTGTATTGAGTGCCTAGATTGATTTATTGCCTTTTTTAAAAGGCCGTGGGGACCCGCTGAACAGCTGTGCCAGCCGTCCGTGCCGGAACTGTTATGAAAACAAGGGGCTGAGTGCTGAGCAGCGGACAGCAGTCACGGCAGCAAGCAGCGGGTAGAATGGAGCAGAGCAGCAAGGCAGACAGCTGGCAAAGACAGCGTCTTCTGTCTGGCATCGCTGGATGCAGGATTTATTTCTGCAAACACTACTGAGTGGAGAAGCCCTGCCCTGGTGGCGATCGCTCCCTTTTCTCGCAAAAACACACAAGCAGGAATTTGCTTGATTGCTGCGATGCTTTAATCACAAGAGGGCCTGTGTGATTGTATCCAGAGAATACGCATTTTTCATGTCATGATATCCCCCATCCACTTGACATGTAGAACCCTCAGAGAGGGCGGATTGGAGTGCTCAGTCTCTCGGGGCTTGAGTGATCGCTCCCCAAACTGAGCGTATCTCAGCTGAATTCTGCTGTTTGTGAGCAATCACAGTGATTTACTCTCCCGCCTCGAGTATCTAGCTAAAACAGCTCCATCACATGCAAGATTTAGAATAATGCATCCGTCCATTCGTACAAACGTTACCTGCCTTAGCTGTGGCTGTTAGACGTTCCTAACACAGTTTACCTCAGTGTTAAAGAGATGTGAAGAAAGCGTCTGAGGCAGAAAAGCAGTATCCAAAGCTGTTTGCAGAAGGATGCTGGTTTAATAAGTCTCCTTTGTGTAGTATGCACTGTGAATTATGACCTGTGTTGGTAGTAATAAAAGTGTTGAGAATGTTTTGAAAGACTGCATAAGGACAATTTGCTCAGTGGAAATGAGGAACATGCTCTCTTAAATAGCAGCATATGTTTATACCTCCGCTTGCCGCAAACACTTTTCCATCAGGTCTTTTTCCCCCAGATTTCTGATTACATCAGTGAAACTGCTTCCCAGTGAATACCAGACATGATTCATCATGGTTATGAAGTTTATATCCTTATGTATTTGTTTCAAACACAATATCGTCCTTGTCTGGAAAGGCGTCAGCGCAACATGCTGTGAAACATTTGACATAATTCACTCCATTCAACTGTGAGCACCTCGGCCCGTTGGTTGACTTTTCCTCTCTTGAGCAGATAGCTAAGTGTCTCCTTTTTGAACTGCGATTCTTAGAAATTCTTGTATTTAGCACTGGGGATTGGGAGCCTGAGTCTTCCACGGGCGTTTGAATGCACATTCCATGAGTTCCCCACTAAAGTAGGGGAAAAAATTAAAAAGAAAGACCAAGGGAGTGTATATGTGCAAAAGAGTGTGAAAGGGAGAAAGAACGAGAGAGAGAGAGAGATGGAGAGGGGGGAGAATAATCGCACAGTCTTCATCTAGTACTTAACTTTAGGAAATATGAGTCTGGTTGAAGATGAAAGGGACTTAATCTCAAATGCCTCAAATGCCTCTCTGCTCTCCTCTTTCTCTTTTCACTGCTTGCTGTCCACTGGGACTGGTCCATTCTAGCACATTGGAGTGCATTATGTAATCCTTTCCAAGTTTCCACGACCCAGAGTAATAGTTTAATTAGGGGAGGGGAGGTGGGCATCGTGGCATCCCACCTGCCATCATTTTTCAAGCTTTTTTTTTTCAGCCAGAGATTCTTTTCAATCTACCAGTTGCTCTCTGTTTTTCTTGTACCTTTTAAAACTGTGAGCTTTGTGCCTGCTTGTTGCACAGTGAGATAAGGAGCGAACAGAGCTTGTCCATCGTGCAGCTTGTGGTCTCACCCTCCTATCTTCCTTCCTTTTCCTCTAGCAGACTCCCTCCGCCCCACCCAGTCCCCTGCTGGCCAGCCAGCCAGTGCAGGCGTGCTCAGTCTCTCAACACTTTAGAGTGTTTGAGTGGAAACAGGAGGGACCACATGGGCTTGCCAGAACAGCCCTCAGAAACCGGGGGTTAATACAGGCTAGGGTATGATGTAACCGGGCATGCCATGCCTGATCCTTTTACTGTGTTTTAATAGATCCTAAGTTCAACTCTGGTTGTGTGGATAAACATTTAGAAATGGTTTAATTTGGACTCAGGAATTCTTTTGAAACACACTCTGACATTTTTGTTTCTTTTGTCACAGTAACTGAGTTGGACACTAAATACAAAAAAATTAATGTAATAATTAAAAAAAAATTGTTTAATTCAAACTGTGTCTGCAACCTCTCAGTTAAATTTTCACAGAGCAGCAAACAAATAAAGTATTTTAGTCCAAGCTTTCCAACTTGGTACAGTATATACTTTCAGTAATACCCTCAAGTAAAATAGTGATTTAAAACATCTGATGTTTGGTTCAAGATGTTTTTATTGGGAGACAGAGTTTACCTTTAAGAAAACAAAAGGAAAATCACATATTTATAATGGATTGCTTTATGCTTCATCTTATGACCCACTCAAAGTGTGTGGCGGTGTATTTCTTTGCACACAGTCTCTCCCTCTGCTTGTACTGTATTTCCATGATGTTCATTCGTTTGATTAACTGTTGTCCATTTTGGTATTTTTTTTTATATTTTTTTGCACACCCAGATAAATGCTTTGTTTCTAACTGTAAAATATGAACGCTTTGCAGAACACACTGCAAAGATACGTACTGTTTTAAGCTTATTTACCTGTTCACTTGCAAAACTTAAACTACCTGACATGGAGAGAGTGAATATCATTTAAGCGCTCAGAGAACTGAAGCAGTGCGGTTTGACTGAGTTTGGCTCCTGCTGTTCAAAACTTAGGGAAGAAGCCACATTCATCCACAAGTTTATCTCCGTTGCATCATTCGCCTGTTTTCTATTGTGAACATGTTTCTATGCTGTCTCTCAGGTGGGGGGGTGGAACTGTTTGAGAATCACTGTCATAAAATACCATAACTGGAGATCACAATTCTGTACAAACCTCAGATGTTGACTCTTTAATACTATACAACTGGGCGTTCAGACTTTAGTGTCATCTCTGACTAAGTCTCTGACATGTTTAGTTGCATTTGCGAATAGTACTTCTTTAGTACTAGTACTTTTTGATAGTACTTTTTTCAGAATAATCAAGAGAAATAAATTTCAGTTGTTCTTCTTGAGCCCTCAGTAAGAACGTGAAGGCTCACTGTGACTGAGCATCACCAAACACCCATTTAAGGAGTGCTACACTTATTTGGAGTTTTATGTCAACAAACAGACTGTACGGCGAAAAATCTCAGAGACATATTCAGTGACAAGCCCTGCAACACATGGAAATTACCAACATGCTCTTAATAACATTGAAAACCTGAAAATGGCTGATATTTGAAAGAAAGAACAAATAAGTAGTGCTTGTTGGCCTCTTATGCAGCTACTAAGAAGAATTGTGGCTAGATGTGACTTGTTTATGTTGGTTAGTATTGTTGTGAGCCCTCCAGCTCTTTTCATGTGAAGCCTTTATCAGAAAGAGTCGCAGTCAGCCCCACTCCAGAGTGGAAATCTGCCTCTCCCAGAAAGAACGTCTGGGTCATGAATCTCTTTACTCCTGACACAAACGCACAAATGAACAAACACGCACGTGCGGATAAAACAAATTCTGATTTTGCATAGACTTAACAGCGCTTCCCGTCACTGTTCTTGGCCTCCTGGGGGGCCAGAGTAGAGTTAAGCAGAATTTGATAATGACTTATTAAAAACTGCAGCTGAATAAATGAAGTGTGTTGTGTAGCCGTTAGAGGATGGGAGCTATTACATTTTGATTTGTGAAGTGGGGTGTGGATTTGCTAATCCAGAGCCGGTTGGGGATGCTGGAGGGAGGAATCAAACCATGCATATAATTTGAGAACATTAGGTTGATGTACACAGACGGGTGATTCAGAGCAAGAGAAATAGTGATGATCGATGAACTCCACAAGGAAAGAATGATGATTATACAATGAGCTAATTTACCAAATAATTATTAAGTAGATTACAGATATGTCTGTTAAAAAAAAAATCAAGAACATATCAACTTTCTTTTTTTTTAAAGTTTTTTATTAACTTACAGTTTTAGCTACTCCATTTCTAAAAGTTTTGCACAGTGCAAGTAAAGGTTGAAAAGCTATATCCATTCGTAGACAGATGTTACTGTATCATGGCCTGGCTGAAGCAGGCCATTGAGAATGGAGCATTTTTCCTCAGCCTTTTCCCGACCTGACTGCCAGACTCCGTCTGAGACTGATAAATCACCTTGCCCCGGCCCTTCTCCTGTGTTTTCTTTTCAAATGTAGAATCGATGGATTTTTCCTTCATTTCATTGACCTGTGCATAATGGTACTCTCGCTCCTCTACCACTGGGAAGGAACCCGGCGCTGCAGACGTGCTTGCCCAGGCAAAGACAGGCAGCCTGGGTTTTTGTGTTGCTTATTGTTCAGCCTGGAGAAATTAATGTGCTGTGAAATTAGCATTTTATCTGACTGCAGATACAGTAATGGAGGCAATTAGAGTGCAGGGGAGAAGCGGTGCTGTGAGTAGTGGAGAGGCAAGGGACAATCCGCAAACTGTAGGAGCCCAGCGGAGAGTCGCACAGCCGGCCTCGCTGATAACACAATCACCTCTGTCTGGCGAGCAACACTAGGGCGTCTGTTGGTTAATAAAGAACATTCTCCGTATGAAATTACACTTTAACATTAAGATAAGCTGACAAACCACACAGGACAAATTTACTGTAATGCAATAGCTTCCACTTAAATACAAGTAGAAAGGATCATCCTTTAACAGTAAGCATTTGATACTACAGCTCGGCTGTTTATTTTTTAAATCTTTTTTTTTTTACGGATTGTTTCAGTATCAACAAAAAGAAAATGACAATGAGGCAATGAAATCAATGCACATTCTGAGCTTAGATCATTCCTCATCAGTTATTTTCAGACATGACATTGTGTGTTTACAGCTGCAGGGCGGCATTGTCAACTCTCTTTATCACATCTCCAGATTGAAATTGATCTCTGTGATTGTGAGCCACGGGCAAGTAGATGGACCTTATCAGATGCTGAGCTGCCGCCAGTGTGCTGCGCTGTCACCTGAAGCCTCATGGATTGTTTATTTATTCTTCAAAAGACTCTCTGATGTGAAGCTGGAGGGGAGGTGTTAGCATAATGCTATGTTTAATTTTGGGAGCTTAAGGAGCATCATGGCACAGCCCCATAAACCTGTTAGTCTGCTGAGGTTGTACCGCTCTCATCTGTATGCCCGTGCTAGTGTTATTAGACACTTGTAGGCTACTTTTATTGCATTCCTGTGTTGTAATGTATTCACAGAACGGTTTAACCCTCTGCATTTTCCCTTAACATCCTGCCAATGTCTGAGTAATGACTTAGCAAGTCAAAAAGTTACCTCTGAGTTTGTAGTTTAGAGTGTACTGTAGTTAAAATGTTCTGTCTTTGGTCTCATTACCTGCAATGGCACATTTTTCACTCTAAATATAAACAGGATTTTTACGCCACCTGGATTTATTTCTCTTTTCTTAATCAGAACTCACCCTAAATATGAAGTTTGGGGTTTTTCCATCAGTGAAAACTTTTCTTAAATTTCTTTTGTGATTTGGAGTAATTATAGCAATATGCCCTTTTCCTTTTTTTTTATTGCTAATTCTCTAATTTTCTGCAAACATGTGGGTTTAAGCAAGTGAAATGGTAACTTTGTAATTTTTTTTTCTTTTTTAAATCTGCTGGGGCAAAGCCAGCCAGCCACCTCCAATCCCCCCCCATCCCCCACCCCTTCTGCTTTTCTGAGTAAAGACAGCATGACTTCTGCAGTCGGAGGATCACGCCCAATAAGAACATTATCCCAAAGAGTGCACTGGGCTGGCAAGAGTCTGAGATAATACCCATTCCTCTTCAACTCCACCAGCTCCTGCTCTGAAAGTAGAGGCAGAGACAGGGAGACCTTACCAAATGATACCCCACAGCAGCCATAAAACCAATTGTTCCCCCACCACCTTATGCTTCAGGGGAGGAAAGCCAAGGGATGGCTGGATGTTTGCATAATATCCTTATTCTCAAACATGAGGGTGTAGTCGGTGTGTCCATTAGTGTCAACACGCCAATGCTAAATGTGCCTGGGCTGTCTTTTCTTTTTAGCTGCAGTGTTTCTCTGTCCGCAGAGATGGTGGAAGTTGGTCCACAGGGTATTATCCATACTGATTTGGAGGCTGTGCTGCCTCTGAGGAGAGGGAGATAGATGAGGACAAGCCATGGTGGTGAGCTATGTGTATGATTAGGGAGGCGGCTCTGATACCTGTCACCAGCAGCATGTTTACGCGCTAAATGATGCTGATCCAATGGACAAGTGCGAGTAGTGCAGATGAATGAGAGGTCTTAAGCTGTCATTTACAATATCTTCGGTGTGCGATTAGCTGCATTATGCAGCGATACTTCGAGGGACACCTTTTTTTCTGAAAGAGCTCATCTCGAAAATACAAATGGGATTCCTGCAGCCACGTGCTTTTCTTCATTTCCTCTCCTTTACAGCCCGTCATTGTGAGGCGAATTGAAAGGCTCTCTCCTCATTAAGGCCAATGTTGAAGCAGGCACCGTTATGTAACATGAGTTGTCTGCTCAGCACTCAGTCCTGGCTCACAGCAGACGAGCTCTTCTTCACAGATCTTGTGCCTTTTCAATGCTCCCTCACTGATCTCAGACCAGGTGTTGGAGCATATACATTCAGGCAGACATTCAGCAAGGGGCCAAATCTGTCCCGAGTCCAGCGTAATCACAAGGCCCCAGGTTGACCGTAGACCTGGCTCTGGGCTTCACATCTTGTTTGAGTTCCCAACACAAGCTGAATGGCCTGTTTACAATCTCCACAGCAGGGGTTGAAAACCTCACTAAATCTGTCTGGATGGCTGTCAGATGTGGAACAGATGTGCTGAAACGGAGGAAATTATGTCACTTCTTTTTCCCTCCTCTCATGTGACCATGATGACTAAAGAGCCGTGATCAGGGTGTTGTGATTACGCAGAGGGCGACTCGCATAGTGGTGACAGTTGTGCGTTGTCTGTTTTTTCATCACTGGTTTCCCAAAGTGGAGGCACTATAACTCACATGCATTACAATGCCCTCTACAGGTTGATGTGGGTCATGTCCCTTTTTCTTTATTAAATGTGATTGCTTTGGATCCAGTGTGCGGGGAAAATAAGCACATTTCTGCTGCGTCTCAAATTGAGGAAATGATTTACACGAACAAAAATCATGAATCCTGTAAGGGCAGCGGTGACATTTACCGTATTCACAGTTACACAAAGTCTGATATAATTAGGATGCAGGTTGTTGTAAATGCCCCCCTGAGAGGGATTATTCTGTTATTTTGCCAGTTTGTGGCAGCATTAAAAATGTACATTGTCAAACATCAGGGAACAGCTTTGCTTACTTTACCCCTTAAATGTTTATTTGCTCTCATAATGACCCCTGAAAGATTCAGTTTGGATTGCTGCAGAGGCTAAAATAAGGACTAGTTCAAATGCATGCATGAGTGTGTGTGAACCAGAGGGAGCTATGCCCACTTTTTTGTCCTGCAGGTTGCAGCCATACAGGAGGATTTAACAATAAATGAAATGTAAAGGGACATAAAAGGGAGATTATAACTATCGTGCAGATCACAGCTGCTATTCCACTTCTGCTATCTCTGTATTTTGTTATGTTGTAATATGTTTTCATGTATTTCCTGACACTTTTTTTAAGAGGGCTCTATTTTGCTTAAAGTGCACACCGTTAAGTGTAAATTTGTTAAGTGTAAAGATGTAGATGATGTGTAGGGGGGAGATTAGCAAATAGGATATCGACTAAAAGATCAGACTTTGTGTGTGATTTTTATTTTGTGGAGAACAAAATGCATTTTTTGTCTTGATTTGATGTTTAAAAATGAAATGGTCATTAAAGGCGTCGCCAGGTTTCCCGCCCTTTTGTTTTCCCTTTTTATATACTGACACGGGTAGTGTGAGTACGATGACTTTTTCCCTGTGTCTTTTGGATATTCTTAAATCTCTTATCATATTATTCTTAAAAAAAAAAGAAAAGGAGAGAAGGCTTTTTGCCGCAGGCTGCAGAAGAGGAATTTGTGTTTAGTGGATTCCTTTTCCCAGATGAGGAGTGCTAAATGAGTTTGGAGGCTTCCTGAATGCTCTATAATTGTGATGAGGCTCTGTTCCTCTGAACAATTAAAGATGCAGGAGCCCTGTCTCTTCTGAGATCCACCCCAGATCACTATCGTTGAGCCTTGCCAGTAAATCACACATTGTGCTTGGCTGATGATGGCGATGATGATGATGACCACCTTTCATGCTGCTGCTGCTGAGTTACTACTTTAAGAGGCCGGCAACATGCCCCCGGTTATGATCAGTTTATTACTTGCTGTCAAAGCACAAGAGGGTTGAAACACAGGACTTGCCACACTCCCGAGTGCACCCTACCCCCCACCCCTTCTCATCCTCTGCTATAGTTTCACATAGCAGGCTTTATTTGTCCCCTCAGAACAAAGCATCGAACAAAGCTTCATAGCTGTCTGCTCTGTCGAGCTCTGTGGCTATGCTAATGTCTCTTGGCTGCTTGTAGCCTTTTTGAATGGGAGAGCAGAGGAGGTAAATAAGCGTGTCTGGATAAGAGGTGGGGGCCAGCGGGTGAAAGAGATGAAGTAATAGACTATTCCAAGGGTCAGCCCGAGTGAATGCAAATATTTATATAAGTGATTAAAATACCCTCCCCACATCCCGCCCACTTCATTTAAATGAGGAACTAAACTATAAAACGATTCATCTGCTTAAGGCAAGTCTAAAAGAAGAAGCAGGAAGAGCCATTTGTGGGTGGAAAAAAAGAGCAAACAAATGGTGACGTAAATCTGACTCACTCGTCTTTTGCCTTCACAATGCAAAGATTAGAGCAGCCAGCTCTTTGGGGGATGCAGATTTCATCCCTTGCTTTTCTTAGACTTTCATCCTCACAGTGACGAGTCTGTGGAATTTCACACTGCCACAGCCATTTCTTCAAAGGGTCCGAATGTTCAGCAATAAATTTGTGTTTGCTAAATTTCACCTCTAAAAGCATATGTTAATGTTTTTGTTGATATTACTTTTGATAAATGCAAGTGTTTTCATGTATATAATTGAGTGACTCTGACTTTGTTGGACCCTCAGATCACAGAAAGCCTTTCTTTGTGTATTTATCACAAGATATATTTATCAATCCCTCTTGTGAGTTTGTTTCAACATTTATGCCTTCAACTAAAGGGTTGAATGCATTTGCTTTATGCAGACTGGCGCTTTCAGGCTTCACATCGACCGAGATGTGAGTTTTATGATATCCTCGACTACACTGATCTAATCAAAGTTCTAGATATCAGCATATCGTATGATTTCTCGATGATAGGCACAACAAATGGATTCTCAAGTTAGTTTTAAACCATGACCTGCAGCAATTTGTCTCAGAACCAATCAGGTTTGTTTCAGTCATCTCCTCATCTGATAACGGTGGGGAATCCTGAGCTGCAGACACTTTAACACACGGCTGTCTAGATCTGTGTCCTGCTCTAATTGAAATCAGGATACGATAACATGCTCATTATGGAGCAAGTCGGAACTCAACATCTCTGCCAGGATTTTGCCTTGATGTAATGTGGATGTGGCAGGCTTGACCTTTTTTTAAATTTATTTAGATTTATTTTTATTTTTTTACAGAAATCAGTCCCCCGAAAAGCTTTGAATTTCATGTCTGCAAAAGAAAAGTTTAATCTGCATAGGGGTGTCCTGCTGCATGTGAAACTGATTAGTTCATCATCATATCAGTAACATTGTTCCTCTTAATTTGCTGTTTGGGAAAGGATCAATATTCTTTTCATTTTGATGCATCAGTCAAAGCTTTGAGCTGAGGGAAAAAAGCTCAGAACCAATAAGTGCATTGTTGGATTATATCTAGAGACAATCCTAATCAGACAATAAGGCTTACAGAGGGGCTCAGCAAAAGGTGCTGAAAGTTAAACTTCTAAACAAAATGAATCACAGCACAGCTGAAATGATGATACATTTGGTGGTTAAACTTTTATAGGACTTCTTTACAGTAATGTGTATTTCATGTACCATAGCCCACAAACACATCAGTAAACAGTGATTAAAATCTAAAACCAAACCTTCCTCCTACTGATCAGATGGTTTGTTATTAAGATCATTCTGTAGTATCTATTATTTTTAATCAATTTATCACTATGGTTTAGCTAAGCATGCCACACTGATGTGTGGAATTAAGTATTTTCTAATTAAAGTAAATGATGTTTTGTGGGTTTGGGAGTACATGGTTTTTTATGTAAAATACATGTTCCTTTAAATACAAAAACATAAATGTATCCTTGTTGCCCAAAAGCACGTTTGATTAAAGGAGACCTGTTCATTTTATAAAGCAGAACAAATTACAGCAACAGCACATGACACAAAGTACAAGAGACACGGCGTGAAGAACTCTCAAAACATACAGTTCCTTTTAAAATGTGGGTTTGTTTGGGAGGATTTTTCGTTTTAGTTTAAACAATTTTCTGAAGTGTGTGTGTTTCTATCTAAATATTTCAAATAAAGTTTACAACATTTTCTAACTTAATAATAAGCTTTGGCATAGCCTGTCTTTTTTAAATGAACCTTATAATAAATCGATTTATTATCATTTGTCTTTTTGTTATATGGTTGTGTTGAAAATGTGCACAATCAACAAAGTTTGAGTAACTGTTTTCTGGAGAATACCCTCTGAATGGAATGCAGCCCTGATTCATAACACCTGCCATAGAAAACTTTATCTATGGAAAACATTTAACCTATTCTTTTTGAATAAAGAATTCAGATTCTTATTTAACTTGTTGGCCTTCTTTCGAAAGTTTATTTCTTGGGAGGTAGGAGCCGGCATTTATAGAAAGTCAGCTCACTTTGAGAAGAAAACTCTACCTTTGATTTGTGATGAGCTCACATTTACTTTCTCTGTAAAAAGCAAATGTGAAAACTTTTTGACTGAGCAATATATCTAAATGTATGATGAAGCGCAGCTTGTTGTATCCATATCTGAGTAACTGACCTCACACTCTAAGCTCACAATCACAGAACTGTTTACTGATTGCTTTATTACAAGAGCCATTCACTTTCTTTGTCATGTGTGACTTGAATAAAATAGAAGAAATAGTAAAAAATAAATAAAAAGAAAGAAAATAAAAAAAGTTAAATTTGTTTCAATGAAAAGAAATGTGAAAAAATTAAACTATTAAACTAGTTATTGCAGTGCCCTTTAACATTAAACCATCAGTGTATGGTGGAGATAAACAATTCAATGTCACAGACAACTCCTTTTTTTTTTTTTTACCTTTTTTGTAAAGACATCCAGAGCTGAGTCTGGTTTATTGTAACTGAAATCATTTCCACTTAATAACATGCAATGACATGTTTGCTAATTTGTTCTCCATTGTTATTCACTGCTTTATGGGGCACAAGGGACAGTGAGGCTGATTTAACTGGATATTTACTGTAAACTATAGTATGTAAACAGCTGCATCTTTATGTCCTAGCACAGTACAAATTAGATCTTGTCCTACTCACTGCCCTGTCTGAAATTCGGTCCCAGGTTCCAGAGTAGACTACTTCTTTGTCTCCAATCTAATGGAGACATAATTTGGCCATTGCAGAAAACCATCTTCTTAACATACCTCAGAAACTTTATGCTGTTTTTTGCATTTACCATAGAATAAGATTTAGATTAGATAACTTCATGTCCATAATGTAAAACATTTTAACCAACAAGTACACAACAACAATCTGTGAAGAACGTTTAGAGAATAAATCATTTACATGAATGTTTACTTTAGCAGAATATTTTTATGTCTATTCAGTGAATAGATTTGTTTTATGCCTTCACAGACAATCACTGCAATTTGTTTACAAGATAAGTTAGTGTATGCTTGGATGGTGCAGATTCTTAAGATTTTTCTGCATAAACTATATTTTTTGTTGGTTATCTGCACCATGTGATGTATTGCACAACAAAATAAATCTGCAGATTTGACTTGTAAACAGTAAAGTCAGGATTTTTCTGCAATCAGCGTGTGTATATTTGCAGTACTGCATCTCTGTCCTTTTAGAAAAAGGACATAAAAGTGCTACTACCAATTTTTGTAGTGCTTCTGCCTTCAGTGGTGGCTATTGGCAATGTCTATTTCCAGTGGAGCTATGGGGCTTTCATTGCCCATGGCACTGCTATAATCCTGCATTTGAAGAGGATCTTTTCAGGGGTCTGGAGACAAAGCACTCTGTAGAGGGTATCAAGTGTCCGCCACCAAAGCCTTGCTCCCTAGGCTACCCTTCAGGTGGGTTTCCTGTGAGCCGAAGAGAAATCAAGGTGAGGGCAAAGCTTGGTCTGAAGGATTTTAGCTCAGGCATAGCTCAGCGGACGTGGGATGATATCACAAGCTGCCTCTGGTGTGGTCTGTGTTTCACAAGGTCGGCACAGTGACTTCTGACGTGGTTTGTTGCTTTTTTTTTCCTCCAGCAATGCTCCACTGACCTACTTCCTATTAATCCCTCGATGTGACTTTAATTGACTAGAGGGAGGGGCAAAGTGGAGAGAGGGGTGTGTCTGTGTGTTCTAGGAGGGGACATCGGGTGCAGGAAAGGGGTAAAGGAGGAGGGTGTCGAATAAAGATATGGGGCCCATCAAACAGAAAGGGAGATTGGAGAAGTTGAGTGATTTCTGAGTGCTGCTGCTGCTGTTCAGGCCACAAATTAATTTGATTTTGTTATGTAATTGCAATCATCACCCTCTGTAATCACATCAGAAGCTTTGTAAAACACACAAAATGTCCAAAAATAGGAGGATTGTAGGCTGGGCAGGGGGTGAGCTAAGCAGATCCTGAGTACCACAGAAAATAATGGGGAGTGTAGCCTCAGCAGGAAACATCTCAAAAACAGAGTTAAAGGACCTGACAATAGAAAAAGCAGAAAAAGACAATTTTTCCTTGTTTTTATTTTTATTTTCATTTTCATTTATTCATCCATGTACAGTATATAACAATGCATCGGCTTACAAGGATTCATTAATTAGATGTAAGAAACAAATTCACTGTGATTCCCTTCAATTCAGATTTGCCCTCAGCTAAATATCTTACATTCTTCACCTTGTTAGCTAGTGGACACTTAATCATAAGGAATGCTTTGCACTGAACTTCCAGGAAACAGTTGCTCAGATGAGTGACTTTTGTGCAAAATAGGCTTCAGTTTTGTTTTTGTTCAAGTAAAAAAGTATTTTGTTGTGATATCGTTAATAGCATGAAATTGAGATGACATATTGAAACAAACATTGTTTCATGTTGTCACTGAGATAGGTGGCTAAGAGATTAAAGTATTTAGTTATATTTTGTATAACTGCAATTGAATTGCTTGAATTTATTTAAGAAGTGTAGTTCTTTAGAAGTAAAAGAGTTTAGCAGCAAAATTTGCCTGCAAAAATGAAAAATTATAATTTTTCAAGTACAAACATTACCTCTGAGGTACATTAGATCATAAAATGCTGTGAGAATCATAGAAAAAGTCTGTCAATCCCTCTAAATGATTTTTTTATTTATATCTACACACAACAAAATAGAAAATATTTTATTTATCTTTTACATCTGGTGGGCATGTCAGCCCAGCCATTTCTGAAAATAATCACATTTTAATCAAATTTAACTTGTCCAAAACAGTATTGTCAGAACCCATGGTTGTAAATTAGGAATTGTAACGTATCCCCAGGCTGTTGTTTTTGTTGAGCAGTTTTTGCATGATAGAATAGACACTTGAATGAGCAGTAATGAAATATGTGAGTAGTAGTAAAATGTGCAGGTTGTACCCATGTAGATTATTGTAACCGTGTAACCATCTCTTTTTTACAATTCTCACATAAACATGTATAGTAAATCATAATCCAAACTATGGCTAGTCATGCATGAGGTTGAAATTGGACAGTAATCACAAGTTGGGATGGAGAAAAAACTGAGGAAACTATTAGCAAATTAGCAGTCTCCTCACAAAGGTCCATGGATCATTGCCTTTTGTCATCACCACTTTCCTCCTATGAGTGTCTGGCCAAATGAACCCCGGTGAAGCATAGAAAGTGAACTTCATCGCATTAGAACACATGTGGAGCAATAGCACTGAACTGAAATGTAAGCAACAACTGTATGGGAAATTATAGATATATATGTAGGAGTACGTTGTAACACTAAAACTTTTTGCTGTCTCCTTAGACAGAGGTTGCAAATGTCTTAATACAGGGTGTTTTATTTAAATTAACCATCCCATGGAACAACTGGTCTAAAGGGTGTTTTGTTTTTCAAAAAGCAAACAAGATAATAGGGTTACAATGACCCAATGTGATGCACATTTCATTGCATTTACATGTCATGTCATTGAGTGTTGGCTACCTTAACCTTAATCAGATATTTATCAGGGTCAGGGTTATTCACTCAGGGCCTTTTCACATGGCGTGCTCGGGCCCGTGCCGTGCCCGGGATCGGTTACTCCTGAGTTGTGTTCACATGCCAGTGCTTGAACCAGGCTCGGGCACGCTTGGTAATGTCGGCGCCA
>JAVQJG010274925.1:0-21380 GCA_036024015.1 Craterocephalus amniculus
TCATCAGTCTCGTGACTACCGGAAAGCCCAAAAATGGCCGACGAGAGCGGAGCTGTGGGGAGTGTGGGGAGGGATGATGGACACCCATCAAACTCCGAGCTACAAGCTAACAGAGCTAAACAGAAGCTAACCAGTTAGTGGAGGAAGGCTAGTTAAAGATATGAAGTGCTGCGAGCAGCTAAAAACTGTGGTTGTGCTACGCTAGGCCTCGTTTTCCCGGATATCAGG
Source organism: Craterocephalus amniculus (assembly GCA_036024015.1). NCBI lineage: Eukaryota > Metazoa > Chordata > Actinopteri > Atheriniformes > Atherinidae > Craterocephalus > Craterocephalus amniculus. Next base: position 229 of record JAVQJG010274925.1, read on the forward strand.
CACCTGTCAATCAAAAGGATACGCCCCTAATTATGAGGAACTTTATGATTAAATAACATCTAAACGGAGGAGCTAGAATTTTTTTCACTCCCCCCACAGTTGTCATGAAGGTAAACCTGACATTTTAATCCTAAAATGTTTTTTGTACCAGGCTGTAAACATGTTTAATTCTGCTGTAAAGTTGGCGTTTTTAACATGGGAGCAAAGGGGCTCTGTTTTGTAGCCAGCCCCTAGCGGATGAAGAGGGAACTGCAATATTTTGCACTTCCGCATGGGTATAACTTTTCCTAGCGGGAGGTTGCCGCTTGGTTCTACTAAAGGTACTGCTTCATTTAATACTAGAATCACTCATACCTCCACCAGGGTCCTTTCCTTCAATAGTAAAGAATTCAATATCGATATATTGGAGTCAATACTTCAATATCAAGGTACTACTCTACTGAACATGCCATTTGTTTTTCACTTCTGAGAGTTCTAAGCAATGAAACTGCATGCAAAGCCTAGCCACAGTGTATTCTCTGTGTGTCACATGATTACGGAAGCCTATCAGATGTCATGATGATACTGCTACAATTAGTGATGATGTTTTGTTTTGATATTTTGCTGGTTCGATGCAGGTCATTGAGCATTATGATTTTTTATATTTGTCGTGTTACAACTTTGTGTTTTATTTTCCATTAAAATTGTGAATAATCTTATTTTAACCTGTAATATGATTATTTTGTCATTTGAAGAATATTTATTCAATATTCAAATCCTATCAGCATCAAAGAAAAAGTACCATAACCCAATGGTATTGTATCGACATGGAAAATGTAGGTATTGTCCAGTTGGCCAAAAGTTATACGGTATTTCTTTAAACAGCTGTTTCTACCAGAGTTTTCACCAATATTTGAGACAACAGAGCAGCATTGTTACTAAACCCTCAGAAAATGTTGTGCTTTAGAGATAAATAACCTAATATAAAAGGAAAATAACTGTTTTTGTTATAGCTGAATGATCCTGTGAGCGCAGCGTTTATTTCCCTTGACATAGCAGCCAGACCAGGTCCAATCCCCACATCGCCCTAACCCACTTTCTCATCTATCTGCTGAACAATAAAGAACAGGAGCCCAAAGAATGTTAGGACCAAGTGAAAAACACACACATACACTATACAAATAACGTCACACGTGTGTTTGACTATGTACCTTTGGAGATCTGAAATGTTACTGATGACATCATCACGATGTCATGACTAATCGATTTTGAAAGGCCTGACTAGTTAAGTTATATACTAAAAACATGTTTTAACGGGGTTTGGAGTTTGCCAGATGCTACATAGATACTTCTCTGGATGAGTCTTGTTGCCAAGCAGAGGTGGCTCAAGAAGAGAAATGTTGGTGAACAGTAAAGTTTGTCATACCAACCAGATGTATTACTGTATGTTACATGGTGACACTAAAAAGAAAAGAAACAAGATGTTTCAGGCATTTCCAGTGCTCTCATTCTACTGAAGACAACTCATTTTCACATGAATTTTGTGCTTTATAATTTTGCAGACCTTTAAACAGAACTATTCCTTCAGGTTAAGAAAAGTTGTTTTTTTTCCTTAATCATGCATTTTTGTATTTGTTATGAGCATGAGCAGGGGCAAAGTGTTAAACGTTGCCTGTGAATAAAGACAGAGTCAAACATTTTGAGATCAATTTGACAAATTGCTATTGGATATAATCCTGACCTTTATTTGTTTTATCTTTCTCAGTTGTTTTACTATCACGTCTCCATGATATTTTTACTTTTTTATTTGTCATCTGATTTCTCTCTGTGCTTTTTAATGAGCCATTCCTTTTAACTGAGCCATCACTCTTACTCTGCCCGATTATTGACTTCTTTCTACCTTTTTTTTTCCTTGCACCATTATACTGTTTAGAAAAGAGTATCATAACCACGCTGTTCTCTCAAATCCTGCACAGGTAATATTTGCACTACGAGGCCACAACGGCCCTTAGAAGATGTACCACTGTCCGTTTTGTCCAGGAGACGTCTGTGACCAGCAGCTGTGGAGTGTGTTAATGATGATGTCACAGCAGCTGGCTGCTCTCCTCCTGTTAGTTTTGCCTGCCATTACCCCCCACCACCACCAACACCCCCTCCTCTTTTGCTTCTGCAAACTGCTGCTGCGTGCCACGCTCATTTTAATACTCCAGACTCATTTGACCGTCTTTATGGACTTATCATATTAAACATTTATTGCAGCCATTTCCCTAAACCAAGCATGTTTATTCAACACTTAAGGGACCGCAGCACGGCTCCTTTTAGCACCCCCACCCCCACATTACACACACTTATTTTCTCCTTTTCCTCATTTCCCTCTCCTCCTTGCTCCCTCTGTCCCTGCGGCTTGCTTTATATCAACCTTCCCCCTCGATGCCTGAATAAACAGGAGAGGTATCTTTCTACAGTTTCTTCGCTCTCATTTCCGGTCATTTTCCCTTTCACGGGGTTGGGACAACGGGGGAATTAAGTACTTTGGGTGGATTGAGTTTTAATTCAATCATGTGATCAAACACACATTCACAGAAGGACTCGTGGAGATAAATGAGGTATCTAGAGAGGGACGAGGAGCAACCACTGAACGATCTCTCTCATCAATGTGTAGCGATGTGCTCAGGACAGCTTCATCTGCTATATATTTTCAGGACCTTGTCTATATTGCCTTCTTTTGTACAAACAATACAGCCATTTCTCTTTTTGTCAACAGCACAGCCGCTGCAAAATGATCTATCTGCTGCTAGACTATGCTGCAATCAAATGCACTACCAGCAGGCCCCCTTATTTGATCCTACACAAGATGGCTTACTGCAGCATCACACCTTGCGCTGAGCAAAGGAGGTCTGGGAATCTAGGAATACCACAAAGTGCTAAGATTATTGACAATGCACTCAGTCTCACACCGGACTTGGGGATCGATGAGTTGCTGGAAGGACATAAATCAGACTCCTGTGGCTCCGTTCCATGTCACACCCTAACCCACCCACCCAGCTTCCCTATTAACACTCACTTGTACTGGAGTGCATGCACACAAAAACATACATCCTGCAAAAAAACCTCTCCGCTCCCCAGATAAAGGTGCTCAGAAAAGCCCACAAACACAATGAAAATGCACAAATCAAACACTTCATTTACACATCACACACACACACACACACACACACACAAATGTACACACCATCTAACACCATAGCCACAAGATGACAGCGCTTTAAAAATGGCCGGCTAAAAATAACCATCACTAACTTGGTCTTAAATCTTAGCATCTGTGCCAGGTTTAAAAATAAAGAGCAGTGTCGAGAAACCAAGCTGGAGCCATTTGTCTTTCTGTCACACTGTCTGTCCACCGATGCTTCTTCCATTATCCTTTAGCCTACTTTAATATACGGAAGGTGAGCAGACTTGGTGGCGAAATATCCTCAGGAAATGCAGAATGGAAAAACTGAAAAGTTAAAATGAGGAAGAGCACTGCAAGAAGGCTGTGGAGATAAGTGATGGGATTTTTCTTTCTTTCTACATCTTTTTTTTCATGTTTTTTTTTATTTTCTAATGCCATGCCATGAGATATCCCCGGCTTACAGGAGTAGGAAGCTTAGCTGAAAGGTCAAAAAAGTAGTGGACTGTTAGTGAGCCACTGAACATCGGGCACATGTATCATGGTCAGGCCAGGATCAATTCAGCCTTGGGCTGCCGAGTGTGTCGAGTTCAAAGCCTGGCCCTGGTATGTGAAGGACTAGATTAAGAGGCAATATTTATGAGGTGCAGTGTGAATGTTTGTCTGAGTGACTGATGGATGGTTAACTCAACACACCTCCACCACCTGTCTCTCACAATTAACAAAGTTCTAGTGTCATATAACGCAACAACTAGCGCACGGTGACCAGCAGAGCAGAGGATTACTGGTGTGGACACGTGCTTTGACAACAGCAATAATTCATCAGATGGACTCTTTTAGCAAAGACTGGCAAAATTGCATAATGCTGCATTCAATTTGTTTCGGAGGTCTGAACTCGGAAATGGGAATGACGTCACATCTAAGTTGAGAGCATTCAGGTTGACTGAGGCGGAAACCTTGCAAAACCGCCATATATCCCCTTACTTGGTCGTAATTTCAGAGGCTAAACATGTTAGCAAACAGTTTCAAGTGTTAGCAGAGAGATGACTTCCAACGCTTTTATTTAGCGTCTCAAACATGCGTGCTATTTGTAAACTTAATCTCTTTATAGAAGTAACAAAATGCAACCTTTTACTCTAATTTATCTACAGTTAAATAAGAGCATTTAAACACAAATATATGTTCTCTGTCACCATTGCTTTGTTGGGCTGCCATCTTTACTAAGTGAAGTTGAGGCTACCAACTTTTCAGTTGAAGCATGTTTAATTATTCCTATTGTAGTGTTTTCTGAAAGAGGGGCTACAGAAATGTACAAAGCAGAATTAAAAAACTGAGGTCTTTGTTAAACAAGACCACATTTTGTGACTTTTTTATTTATACAGTACCAGTGAAAAGGTTGGACACATTTTCCCATTGGATTCAAATGGAAAGTATGTCCAAACCTCTGACTTGTGCTGTATATCCAGTTACATTTTTAAAAGTTTATTTTTCTCAATATCAATAATCAAAATGAATCTAAACAATGTGATATTTGTTCCAAAAAACATTTCAAATTTAAATCAGTAGTACACTGATAAAACAAGGCTTCCTTACACTGGACACTATATTATAGGGTGAAACATTCCGCATTAGTTCCCAGTAAGAACCGGGAGGCTTGTGTTGTGAGACAATCCTGTCTGTATAAACATGAACTGGAATCTTTTGGAAACTATGAAGTCTGTAATGTCATTTGCATTTGTGGCCCCAGACACTGTTTATACCCACCAACAGCTCGATGAAAATAATGGTGGACCTCCGTCTGTTTGTGCTCCTGAATCTCTGAAGGTAATTTTGGTCTCTCTCAGATCAATGGTTGGAAACGTTATGTAAACAGAGCCCCAGTCAACAAAATATTTTAAACTTGTGTAAGATGGTCTGAGGAAGCTTTATGGGTGTGAAGTATACAATGAAATAAAGAGTAATTTTTTTTAAGTTTTCTCCATTAGCTCTGAGCAAAGGGAGCAGGAGGCAGGGATGCCACTGGGCCATCATCCGCTCTCCGTTACGTGCCTGTGGTCAAACGACTCGGTGATGTGCTGCTGATGGGACATCATTGAGGGCTGGTTTTTAGTGAGAGTTGTACTCTGATTAAAAGTCTTATGTGATTAGAAAAGATAAATAAATACAGGGTTGCTGATTGCAAATAACAGTGGCCCTCTCTTCCCCTTTGGGGCAAACTGTATTGCCTCTATAGATTCAATATTTTTTCTGCACTGGAGACACGTGTGGTACAACATGATGGACCTCATTCAGGGCTCACATTATATTTATTGTAATGCATTTCTGCCCTAATGACTACATACTATAGTTAAATTTTCCTTCCTTTTCAAAAAAGTCTGCAAATTCTTCAGCATAAGTCTTATAAATGGAAACTTTAAGTATGGTTTCGGTAGCATTTGAGTCTGGCAGCGGCACCATGAGCCAAATGGCACAAATCTTTCTGGAAGGGGTAGGTGCAATCATAGAGCTCTGTGGTTTAGAACCAGTTAATATTTTCCTCTTTTTTCACATTTGTAGCATTTTTATTGTAAAGTAATGCAATAACTACATCTCTAAATGACAAGACTGGATGTAAGGATGAAATGATTTTGATTAATTACACATTTAATTCTGTTGAGTGTCAGTTACAGTTTCTGAGTGAAAATGCTGTAAAAATTGTAGCCCACTGTGTTAACCGTGGGTGCAGCTCTCTGAGTTTCCGTGTAATTATTATAACAATAATTGTTCCAATAAAAGAGGGGTTAGGGTCAGTCAGCTTAGGTACATTTATAAATCTTATATTTTGTGTATATTCACCTTATCTCTGCTGGTTAGTAATCAACAAGCTATCCAGAAGAGCCCGCCATGTTTGTTGTTTGTCCACACCCTTAAATATGCCTCATAATTCTGTCCTGTTAATTACCAGCCCTACAAGAATTATAAAAATAAGAGTTTTCATGTTATTGTAAAGTGTAGCCTTTAACAAGCTGCGAAGTTCACCTTAGACAGAAGGATTGGTGGTTGGGAGGAGCTACATTGCAGTTTTAATCACCGGTCTGTGAAATGTGAGATCACAACTGAAATATGTGCATCAGTGCTGGCACTAAATATACGTAAAGTCAGGCAAAAACAAAACAAAGAGAAAACCTTGTTAGTGTAGAGAAAAACTTGTTAGTGTAGAGCCTTCTTTATATGTTCATTTTCATACACTGATTAAAAGAAATTAGCCAGCAGATGCTAAGTGACAAACAACTCATTTTTAACTATAGCATCACACTAACTTAAAGGTACACTGTGTACAAACTACTGGCATGTAGTGGTATAGATGGACATACCTATCACAAGCAGTTATGGACAGATGGTGCTCATTAATGTCAAAATATTTTTCAGACATAAACCTGTTTGCATGAGCAGTTGGATCCAGTCGTTTCAGGTGTAGCAGTGACTGTACTGGTAACTACTTCATGATTGTGTACATTTGTACTGTCTTCTTCTATATGTCTTCTAAGGTGTAACTTATCTCAAATGGTCCTCTATCAAACAAAGCGGGTTTTGCAGTTCTAAAGCTCAGAGGATTTTCACTCTACACAGAGTTGCTTGTCCATTCAGACACGCCATTGCATAAATTATGCCACAAATATGGCAGCTGCCATGTATGTGCACCCAAGTACGGTAGAAATAAATGGCTCATTCTAAGACAATGTCATTAAACTTTGATTTTGTTACTCACTATACCTTGAAGGAAATTTTGACAGCTTTGAAAAAAAAAGAAAGAAGAAAGAAATGAGAGCAGCAGCTTTGTGGTACCATCAGGAGTGGGAGCACCATGACAGGTAAAAACAAATCATACTTAGCAGCAGTGCATGACACAGGTGAGGACACAGTCAGTTATCAGGAGGCTATCTGCACCAAGGCCACATTTAAACCGACATTAAAGCTGGTCTTATTAGAGGTTCTGTGATTCAAAGTCTGCTTGTCTCATCCCACTGCTTTATACAGTAGCTCTCCTCTAAAATGTGTTATTGTTTGCCATGCTGTCTGCTATGGAATGATGCTGCATACAGGAATTCTTCACATTTATAACTTGGTATGTTTGTAATGTGATGCAGTTTTAACTGTTGCATATATAAAGGTTTTCCCTGTGACTGGAGCAGAAGACATTCAAATTTCTTTGAAGTCTACCAGAGCTCACACCAACAGCCTGGATGAAGACATCATTTAGCACAAAAACTCCACTATTACTTCATTCTTACCTATTAAAAACAGCTTCATTTGCTTCAACATTCTCATAAAATATTAACCTTACTCACAAACTTGCTGCAACAATCTAACACGTTTATCACTTTCTATTTGGGTTTACACGAAAATACAATAGCAGCGTTCATAACGAGTACGAGGAAATAAGATATCTGTGGAGGATTTTGATTTAATACTGTATACGGTATATTTTGAATTCTGTGCACATCTTGGTTTAACCTCAGTCATCCAACAGTTTATAGTGGAAAAAAATTTTTGAATCAAGCTGCTGATGTCATAAAATCAAAATCAGAGCTCCTTTTTCTTTTTCTTTTTAATATTTTCTTAACTTAGTCTTTTTAAAAACTGCCAAATAAAGTTTTTACCCGAGCTCCTTCTACTACAGCAGCTGCACAGTGCAGCACAATAATACAACATGTCACGTTGACAGGTGTTGAGTGAATTAAAAACATCCTCTCCACTCCAAATCCTGTCTGAGAGGGAAATTCATGCCAGATGTACTACAACCTCACTTTGCACGCATGATCAAACACCTACATCTGGGTGCTGAGGGCCTCCTGCTCTTCCCCGCAGATGCTAAATGATATCGTTAACATTTTAATGCAGGAGACATTTACACGCGGGCTTGTGCAATTACACCTCTGATTCACTGGAATCCAGACAGACACAGTGTGATCGGTAATTAGATTTTACATTGGGTGAAACGCAGCGCACACACCCACAGACACACACGCACAGAGTCACCAAAGCTTGCTCCTAATTAGAGGACTAGACAGACTCGAGGAGGTACAGTAGAGTAGAGTAGCCCTCATTATAGAGTTAAGATGTATGAACTAGGGGATATCTATTACGATCACACATTGGGGTATCAATTACCCAACCTTAACAGCTCTTTTAACTGAAGTCATGCACTTAGTTCAAAATGCAACCAAAAAACCCTCGCATAACTCATAAGTGAGTCAGAGTTAAGTGGGTTTGTGAACTTAATTTAGCCCATTAGATATTTGTATCGCAGTACGACTGCACGAGATGATCTATCACTTAACGCTCTATCTTTTCATGAGGTAATTTAACTTTATTAGCTATGATACCTCTTGTGCAACCAAACCTTAATAGTTCATTACGAAACAGACTAATGGCTGCGAGTGCAGCTGTAAAGTTGATCAAGTTTCCGTCTGTGTCTTTATTGCACCTATTAACAGCCACCGTACGCAGACTGGAGAATCTCCTCACAGCTCGTCATCGCCTCCATGTAGATTTATTGCCACGCAAACACCAGTTCCCTCTTTCTACCTGGAACCAAGTTCAATCTATCTACCCACCCCAGTCCCTGTGGCATTTCAGTCCGGAGTTTCAGGTTGCAAATAATGTGAGGTCATGTGAAATTGGCAAGCTAACTAAAGTTGGCAGCTATGAGGTGCACTGCTAGCTACAAAGGGCTGGATGCTCTGGGAGCGAGCGCTCCCTGGTTTCAGAGCGGATGCGTGTGCACAAAGGTCACAGCTAATTGAGATCAAAATTTGATTGCATGATTTCATGACCTCCACGTAAATATTCATTTATTGACGACTTAGGAGATAAGTCCTTTTTAAGCCACGAGCAGCGGGTTAAGCATGTCTACAAATCATGGCAGCCTTTGTAGGGACTCTGTGAGAAGCCTTGTCTCATTATATCTTTCCAATAAGAATTTGAATAGGCCAGTTTAGCTTGCTGTGCTTTTGCCTAGAGGCAGCTTTCAGGCAGATATTTAATGTTTCCTCTGCTGCACTGATGACTAAATTCATAGATTCTACTTTGAGGGGCAAAGGAGATAGCAGGAGTGTGAAGACTTTTTTATTTTTTGAGTTAATGAAAAATGATGTGAGCATAATATTAAAGGCTTAAACTGTCTTTTAATGAATCACAATTACCTACGTTATGAGGAACGTAAGTATTTTGGCTGTAATTTTCTCATTGAATGCATGCTGTTAGGCAGGATGTGATTAGCTTTGGGTCAGGTACTTCTTGGCCAAGCATGTTTGCAGATGCCAGGAGTGGCTCACTACACAACCTACTTTGTCCTGTGTCTTCCATTTTGTAGTAGAGTCCAGTTTGTTAACAGTCTCACAGTAAAGTGTATAAATATCATCTCAGCATGGACTGTGGATCTGAGTAAACAAGCCCTGACCCTGACCAACCACTGCAATGGACTTCATATGACACAAGCTGTTTTTTTGTTTTGCTTTTTTCTAAATCCACCAGACACACACTATAGATTTTTACCCCATACAGTATAGAGTGAATGTTGGGAACGTTTTAAGCTCGCAGCCCCTGACACCCATAATGGAGGTTACCATAGAGACAGGCCAGTGAGCAGGCCCAACTCCGAAACAGCAAGAACTGTCTGGAATCCAATCTCTGAGCTTTTCAATCTACAAGGTCATTCATTCATTCTGAAAACTGCTCAGCCGATGAACACGTCATTTTCAGGATAATCAACTAAACATGCAGGCAAGGAGGGCAAAGCCATGCAGCAAAAGGCTCAGATACGGTCATGGGGAGATCAAAAACATGTACATCAAAATACAAACCTAAAGAAAATAATATTAAAAAAGCAGTTGCAGTGCGTCTGACCATCCCATGAAATACAATGTCGGCATCGAACGCTTTCTGCAGTTTAATCCCTATCAGTTATTTGCCACAGGCCTCCTCAATAATCCCTTATGCAATAAACGGACACAATCTTGCATGGCAGCTGATCTAATGTCAGAGTCAGATGATTATGATTAATGAGGATTCCTTATTGTTCCTTTATGAGTTTCAGCACAAGCTGGGCTGAGGGAGATACCATTTCATATGGAGTCAATGTCAATAAATGGCACCGACTGAGGATTGCCTCGACGCTGAAAAAGAGTCGACACACAAACGAGAATCCATTTCGAAGCCTTCTTCTTCTTTTTTCTTTTATTTTTTTCTGGCCAGAAGGAAAATCCATTTTGGGGGACACACAACATAATATAATGGCCCCTTAATGCAGTTCTGCACATTTACACCTGAAAATCCCCATTTCCCCAAATATTGCTTCATGAAATCTGCTTTTTTTTCTCTCTTTTTAATACAAAAGCAACCGACTAACCATTGGCTTGTTCTGTTTTATTCCGTGAATAATCCCCATCTTGTCACCCTGATATGTTTTCTTGCAGACATGTTTCCATTTTCTTTTCTTCTCACTCTCCTTCTTCCACTCTCCCTTTCCCATTCCCTGTTTTCATACACACCTAGTCAGCCATAATCCCTCCCTGTGGAGGGGACTGGCCAATAAGTGAATGCAATAAACTGTATCAATGTTCCGCTATTGATTATAGATACACTATGAAAGCCCACAAATGTAAGCGTTGTGTGTTGGCGGTCGCATGCATGCGCTCAATGATGCACATGCATGCAAACCTGCGAGAGGCGCAGCCAAATGTGGGTGTCTGAGCACAATATTTGAATAGAAAATGTCTTTTTGCTGTGATTGGAGACATTTCCTCACATTTTTATTGTGTATCTGTAAATCTTTTTCACATTCCCTGAAAACAAATGTGACATCCGGGGGATTTTGGGTATCAGTGATTTCTCTATTTTTTTCTATTTTTTCTACTGTTTAAATAAACCGTTGATATTAATGCTGCTTTTTTAACCTTTTTTTACACTTTACAAATTACATTTGAAGATATATGACATGAAACTGTTATCAATTTAGTAAAAAAAATAGGTTGTGAATGTGTCTAACGCACTCTGACAGATCCATATCATATAAAGCAATAGCCTGTTGTATTTCTTTTCTTTTAATCCTAATGCAAATATGGATTTCTGACTTTAAGATGTATATAAATTTATCATTTTAAGTTGTTTAAGACAAATGAATCTTGAAAAATATGCCCACAGTGGGGGGAGGGGGGAGGGTTAAACTAAATCTCCATTATATCAAAGACGTCACTTATTACTAAGGGCCACAGTGGAGCAAGGATGTGACAGAATGAGTAGCTTTAAGCATGATAAAAACCAACAACATCAAATTCCCGCAAATGAAATAATCAAAACGTAAAATTATAAGGGGAAAAAAAACAAATCCAACAATCTAATTATTTTTTTAAAGCATGTCCATTGTGAAGATCTTTTACTTTATATCATCTGGGTCAAGATGTGTGTTTAAAGGCCAGGAATGTGTTTACGGCTTTTTTTGTTTGTTTGTTTGTTTGTTTGTTTTTTTAGGAGAGCTTGACGGATTTAAAACGTAATTCATGATTCGCCCGTCTCTCTCCTTCTATCAAGGGTGTCAGCCTTTTGACTACCATATAGAATCCATTCCATGTGGGTCACAGGTGACCTCCATCCTCTCTCTTCAGTCAGTTAGCCGCCTACCACTGATTTGCTTTCTGCGCTATATAACAAGCACTAACAAGAATAGATGAGCAGGTTAAACTTACCATTCAAGATGCTCTGGAAAAAGATAAAAGCCAATATCCACATGCCCTGCTCCGTTCAATCCCCCCAAGCTATGCTTTCTCTTCTTCCTCCGACCGGTGCCTCCCTGGGTTTCTCTTCAGTGCGCTTGGGGTAAGGTTAAACATTTGCCTCTGTCTTGAAGCGAACCGGTCCAGTTGTCTATATACTTTTAGAATCCTCTTCCTACTTTTTCGCGACAGTGGATTTTCTTTCTGAGCTGCCGTTTTTTTTTTGTTTGTTTTTTTTGCGTCTGGACAATTGAGGCTCTGTGTTTGTCTTGAGAAGGGCTGCGCTCAGACTCTCCTCCTGTGCTCCGCGTCTTGCTGCTTCTCCCTGTTATTCAAAGGGATGCTGAATGGGGTGAAGCCCAGGTGTATGTGGTGCTGAGTCAGAGCCGGGTAAGAGCGTTTCCTGATGCAGAAAAAAAAGATTTTCCAAAATTCTTTCAAACTAAAAAAAATAAAATAAAAATTGATCTCAGCAGCTCCGATATTCAAAATGGAACACTGGCTGATGGGTACGATTAAAATAATATTGTTTAGGAAAATAAAAGAACTAAAAGAGCAAAGAAGAGAATAGTGGAAAGAGGATGGAAGAATGCAAAAGTCGCTTTTTCTCAGACTCCAGCATCAGATCTTCTTCATCGCCTCTGTGCGTCCAGCAAGAGGCGAGCAAGCGCATCTTCCCTGCTGCTGCTCTGTAATCGCACCACCCTGACTCTCAGTATTACACAGAATAACCCGCTCCCCTGCCCCTGCAGACGCTTTAATTCCTCATTGCCTTAAAGGAGCAGAGGCGGCTACCGGTCGGTCGTGAGGGCAGGACACTATGGTGGGAGAGTGTGAGTGCACGCAGTGAGCGGCGCATTTACATGAAGGGAAATGAGGCACCTGACGCGCCGGAGTACCAAGGATTTTTACGCACGGGGTTGCCTCGTCTCAATTAGAAGGCGCTGTCTGTAGGTGTGCAGGTGCACTCAGCATTCCGATCCGACTCGATTTTAGCTAATAGGGTTTTAAAGAGCAGCGGAGGGCACCCTGCAGAGATGGAAATCTGCAAGGACCTCAAATGACGCATATGTGGAATAGAGGCATGTTTCTGGTTTGTATGTTCAATACGACTCTTTTTTTTTTAAATTGTCTAAGTGGCTCAATAACTGCAAAAAAAGGGAAGAAAAAAAAACCATTCTCAGTCAGAGGGTGGAGAAAATGGGGTTAAAATGCAGCGTTTCCCACCCCAAAGGCTCGCACACGCACACCCTCCACCCCATAATCCACCACCCCTCCATTTTAATGCCTGCCTTGAAGTCAAGGGTATAGCTGTGGAAGGCTGTAGAAGCCTGTGGGCCTGTCCACAGAGCTGGGTTACTCTGTTTGTGATCTTACCAGCAGCACAGTCTGCAGCTCACTCTATCCCTCCTGACAGAATGCTACTGAGAGTGAAATCCCGCTTACATACCTCAGGATACATATTTTTCTAAATTCAGAAAATGATTTTACAATCTAGAAAAGTGATTGCGATCAAACAAAAGGAAGATTTTATTAGTGAGGTGCAGGCCTATAGTTCATACATGTGTGTTCTCTGTGTGAATGTGATGCTGGGTTTGGGCTACTTTTTCCTGCCATTCTGAGTGCAGGTGATTTGTTTGGTGCATTTTCCTGTAGTCCAGGCTTCTTGTCTACAATATCTGCCCACTTGTCTGCTTGTCTCTTTTCACTCCAGTGCAGCAGACAAACAAGAACACTGCTCTGCATTGGCTGATGCCTGTACCAGAACACACTGTTCCAGCCTGCCTTAAAGTGGTAAAAATGGACCTCCCTTATTTTTCTCTTTTCTTTTTGGTTGTTTACCTTCGATTTTTGTCAGTGGTCACTCAAATGAAATTGCCCTTTAGTTGCACTGTCTCATATTTTAGCTGTTACTCCACAATGTATGTTTAATTGAGTAAGAGGATAATGTTGCTTACTTTTTTTGCCTAAGCTGTAAGATAAACCCAAACAAATTTACGTCGCTGCGGTTAGGAGGAGAAAACAGTGGTGAATCAGGGCAGTGGGTCAGAAATCCCGCTTGTCTGTTAAGCGTGGATTAACAGGGCTGTGCTGTCATTTCAGTTCAAAAGTCTATGCGTACACGAGCAAGCAAGTTCATTAACTGTGAAAGTGAGACATAAAATTTGCTGCACATATTTGGATTTACATTTTTATCAGAATTGTCCAATTGTTCAGTTGTAGCTTGTTGTACTCAACACTTTTCTTTGCAGTTCTTGACAATGTTAAAAGAAAGTTTATTGTCGTTTAAAAAAAAAAAAAAGAAAAGGTGGGGTTCACAGCCTGCAAAGACAAGCATTCCCAATGATGGAGGAAGAAAGATCTGACTGAGGCTTAAAGGGATTGACAGAGGGATCTGTGGTATTACAGGGTGCCATCTGACATTTTCGGGGAACTAAAGCATCGGCATATTCTAGCTCAGCAAACAGGGTTTTATGAGAATCGGAAATGAAAACAATTGGAAGAAGAAATCAAACAAACAAGGAATGCAATCAAAAACACTATATGTTTGCACGGGATGCGAGAATTTATGGAAACTCTTTGAGTCACACAGGCCAGGTTAACATTTGAAAGGGAGTTATGTGTTCTGTGTACAGTATATACACCCTCACACCAACGTACACACACTCCATATGTGGGAGTCCCGAAGTATAAGCACAGCTTTACCGTGTGTGTTTAACAGCAAACAACCGCAGAATGACATCAACACTGACCAAATGACCTTAAAACAAGCAAATGACAGCAGATGCATGGGAGGATTTCTAATTCAAGCAAAGCACAATGACTTTATCATTGATATTCTAAGAATCACTGTAGTCTTAATAACCACAGAATTAGGTCTATCTACTGTGTGAGACATGTTGATTCCTCCAATCGTCTTGGCTACCCTCTCAGATTAAAAACCATGATTACAAATTCATTTCTTCACTCTTCTCTCTTTTTAACAAAGCCAATAAGGAAGATTTTAACACTTCATTTCCCCCCTCTGAGTTGTTAAAGACTTATCCAAAAAAGCGTAGTAGATAAATAAAAGAAGCCATAAATATATGACACTTAAAAATATAAAAATATAATCATCACAGCAAAAGTAAATATCATTGATACAATTTTTAAGATATAGATGCTACATTCAGAGCTATGTGGGTTCTGTCAGTGGCTCTTTCATCCTGGTGAAAACAGGTGCTGCTGTTTATCACTTACACAGGCGGAGCAGCTGTACATCTGAACAGGCTTCATCAGCTGTGAAAGACAATACATTGATTTTCACTCTGAAGACGAGCCTTGACCCCGCGACCCCAGCGGTCCGAGGCATTCAGTAGTAAACCCAAACAGAGTATATGCAGAATAGTGGTATACACTATTTATTTTCCAACTGTTCATCCGCTTCTCAGTTATAGAACCCCCTAAACGCCACATATAATTCATGTTTTATTATTTTAATATGAAATCTGAACCAGCATTAAAAGGAAAAAGCATCATTATGAATGATGCACACAAGACATCCAAACATTTTTAAAAATATATAAATATTCATTTTTTTTATATAAGCAGGATGTATTTTTCTTTCTTTTTGGGGGGGGGATGGGTTTGAGTTCAATGTGTTGGTAGGGGGAGGAATTAGGAGTAGTTCATTTCAGCCCCCCACCCCGCCCCAGCCCACCCCAGCATGATGCCTAAACAGCAGTAAGTGAATGTGACAATGAAGCCCCTGGGCTGCTGTGCACAGTCTTGGCCTTGCTGTGTGGCCATGCATGTGTGTGTTTCTGGATGGGTGCGTTTGCACGGGCCACCATGTCTGTGTGTGGAGAGACAGAAGGATGACAGAGGAGCACATATGAGACACTTCATGAGGCCAAGGTCACCGCTCTGCGACTGTAACACAGACACAGGCACGAGATCCGTTGGTGCTCTTTATCTTAGTGCCGGTTCCACTACGGATGGTGAAGTTAACTGAAAGTTGTTCAGAGGCAATCGCATCGTTGTAATTAATCCGACACAGCGGTTTAAGAACTACAATGTGCGTCGCAGTCGTTAACTCATTCTGTGTAAATGTTGCTCATGTTTATATAAAATCCTGCAATCAGCGAAGAATAAGTCCTTATATTCAATTTAGCTCAGAGCAGACGGCAAAGCAAACAGATGTACAGAAACAGCAGGAGACGATTTACTGATGAGTTGAAGAGCGGACCAAGATGTTGAAATCAGTTCAATGCACAATGAATTTCAGCGATCATATAATCTGACCAGAAGCTAAATCAAGTCAGCCTCTTCTGGCTCCTTTTGATGAACATCCCAATCAAGCTACATAATGTGGAATCTCACTCCAAATTACCAGTCTATGATTTTAACAATGATTGCGTAATAAAGCTCACTGTCCTTCAGCCACCTCTTCCTCTGTCTCCTTCACCACACAACACGCATGTTCATGCATGCCGCCCTCCCTCCCTCTCCCCCCCTGCCCCTCTGGTGGACCCTGTCCCTGGCGTGTGTGCAGACGGGCTCGGTAATCCCTCAGGATGGGGCCTCTTGTTTTGACAGCTCCTGTGAAGCCCAGTGTCTCTTACAACAAAACACAGACCGGCCTATCATAAGCGAAATGTCAGCTCTCAGCGCGCTCCTTCGTCACCCAAAGGAGGATCAGGTTGCCTTTACAATATGTGAACCATTAACTCAGAATAGAAACATTCTCAGCCCTGCTATAATGATCCCTTTTGTTTGCTAAGACAATGACATTGATAAGAGACAAGCTCCACTCATGGCTACTGATACAAGCACGTATAGGGTTACATGCTGCCAGGGCCAGACTGGCGTGGCTCCGAAACAGAGTTCAGGGTGGTATATATTTACGCTCTAAGGTCTCAAGACACCTGCAGGTCAATCAGCATTGGGACACATGCACACCCTTTAAATTGGGACTGCTGCTTGGGAGTCTGCCAGCTGTGTTAAAGGCATGAGGGTTTCACAGGTCATCATTTATCTGCAGACAAAATAAACCTGCTGTTTTGCCGTCATACTGGAACTGAATCTATTACAGAAATGTATGAAGTCAGAGGATGATTACGGTATTTCCAAGAAAATTCTACTACTTGGTGTCAGAACTCCACATTGGGGAAATATGGTAATGAATATGAATACGATGATGGTGGAAGGCGGCAGACACCATAATGTGAGGGGGAAATGTAACGTGAGCTGAAGTCATTAATCAGAACTTTGCCATGTGAGGATGTGTCATTTCTGCAACTCGAGTAGATCCTATAATCAGATTGATTTCTTACTTTCATGTTGTTTTATGTTCAAAATTATGGCATTTGCCCCATATTTGGTGCACAAATGTGAAGCAGTGATATATAGTGTCTTCTCATTTCCTTTCAGGAAGAAAGCGCAAATAATTATTTCACCGAAATGTTGAACTTGTAATTAAATTGTCATTATTTCCTGAGTACTGTACATATAACAAGATTTAAGAAGCAGACTACAAGGCTTTGGTGTAAATTTACTGTGTATTTACAACTACATTCTTAAAAATGTGTTGGAGTAAAAGTGTAAAATCTCAGTTAAAACAGAAAGTAATCATTAGCAAATTTCATAAGTGGGCAAATAATTGGATTTCAGGGGCAAAAAGCTGTGGTTTAGTAGCATGTTTGGTTTAAGATGAGCACTTTGGAGAGGTAAAGTCTCATAGAAGTTAGCACAGATGCAGCAAACAATTCAAATTAAAATGTGAACTTGTTGCTGTTGCATAACATCGACCACCATGCCATGTGTGATTACATCTCTGTCTACAGGTTTTTCCACACGAGTCATGACAGCCTCTTACTATAATGGGACCGTTTTTGCTGGGAATCCCTCTTCCACTGGAAACAAGACAAGCTTAGAAAGCATCTTTACTAAATGTAACACACACGCACATCCCTCAATATATGTAAAAGGAATAACACAAACTAATACAGATAAACTCTGGACATGCAGGGACTTCAGGAAGCAATTAAATATGTTTTGTTACTGTGGTTGCTATGGTGACTCTTGAAGACACTTAGGTCTGCCATCCAACTATGGACTGTAAAATATTTTTGTTGTTGTTTGAGTCTTCAAATCACAAGTATTCCTGATTTGTACCATTAACTCTGTAACACAACAGAATTGAGGCCCATGCCGGTGTGGAATGGACCACAGCGCCTGCTGTACAGTAACCTTTCCCATCTCTCTCTCAATTCGTGATCCCAACACCCCAGTCTGCTACAACAATCTCAGCTAGTTTCCCATTGGTTAGCCCCAAGGCACAGAGGAGCATATCTGTAGCCAACCTTGACGTGCTAAACTAGGACGCTGAAGGGGACAGAAATGGGAGGAGAGAGTAGATGCAGCGAAGGGAACGCACAGAGGAGGGAGAGGGAGAGAAAAAAACGTAATGGAAAGCTGCTGGAGGAGTGGCAGGAATAAGGAAGTGAGGATGGAGAGCTGAGAGGGTGATGGAGGAGAGGGGACAGAGGAAAAGGAGGAGTGGAAGGAGAGAATGGAAGTATACGGGAAGGGGAAGAAAAGAGCGGGTTCTTTTGTAATTTGTACTCTGGCTGCATATGCGCCTGGTCTCCATCTCCTCCTCGTTCTCTGCTCGAAAACTGGAAAAATCAATACACCCACAGTCTGGTGAATCCCCGCATGAACTGGATCATTAAAAATATATAATCAACCTCCCTATTGCTATTTTTCATCATCGCCATTACCATCGTCGCATATTTTAACAGACATGGACACCGGTACATCACCCACATGGCTGTAACATAATAACCCAATCAATGACCTTCTAATTATTTCAGTGTCACAGTTAATCGCGCTGTTAAAGCAGCCTTTCAGAACACACACACACACACGGAGACAGGCTGCTTGTTAACAAATGTGCACAGCGCAACTGAAGCAGGGCTGTTGTAATAAGAATATCTGACTTCTCAGCTTCACAACTCAATCCAACTCAGGGTCGCAGTGTTGCCTAGTAACGATGGCACACTACTGACCTTATCTATGTGGTCATAAAAATGTATGAAGAACCCCCCCCTTCCACACACGCACACCACACATGCCTTTTTTTTTCCTTCAGTCCTTCCTACCTTCCTACAACCGCACTGACAAATGAGTAGCATTCAGCCAGGGGGGCAGACGCTCTTCCACCCTTGCCGGGGCAGCTCTGTGCTGGGCTTTCTCTGCCCAGCAGCTCTCTTTTTCTTTTTTTTACGGAAGGGGGGGCTGGGAAACATGAACACACCATTTGCAAAAAAACACAATACACTTGTGTCTGCGCGCAGCACATGCACACAACAGATACAGCGCTGGTGGGCGGGTAGTGGGAGGCTGGAAAGATGCAGATTGCATGCTATGAAACTGATGGCTGGAAGAACAGAGGGGCACAGTCAAGTGCAAAGGAGACTCAGCACCACACTGCAAGGTGAGCTGGTGCACCAGCCCTCCTGATAATATTCTGTCAGAGAGGAGTTGTTATTCAGCTTGCTGTGGGAAGGAAAAGAAAAGTGTTTGTGTGAAGGAATAATAGGGGGGGGAGTAGGCTTACTGCTGCAGCGAAGGTGTATTTGTGAAAGCAATTTGCTTGTGAGAGATGAGCTGGATCTGATCTTTTTTCCACTCATGGGTCCTAAGAGCAGCTTTTTCTAATTAGGAAACCTGGGATATGTCCATCCTAATGGGGAACCACACTCCACGCGTTGTATCTCTCACAACCTCTGGATGCCCAGGGGAAATGTGGCACACACACACACACACCTGCCCCATCTGTCTGCTGTACAATCAACACCAGCAAGCCACAATATGTCAGGATTACCACAGAAAGTCAAAGCAGACATTTGAAAACTTGTATTCATCAGAATGAACAGACCAGGGGGAAAAATGGCCATGTAGGCTACTTCTATTATGTTTTTTTAAATAAAACCTAAAACTGTTCTTTAGCTATGATTTCTTCAAGGTGGATTTTCCATGCGGGCCTTGAAGTGAATGATTACAAGAACCACTTCATTAAACAGATCCCACTTGAGAGCAGTGTCCTAACAGCATCTCAGTAATGAGGACGTCTTCAGCCTTTCACCGCTCTTCCGCCCACAACTACAGCAACATCTGCTCTGCTGCACCCAGAGCATCAGGTGGGATCTGTGGTATTTGAACAAACGCATGAGGCATATGTGTGCGTATGTAAGCGTTAGAGTAACCAGGGAGACTGGTGAGGGTATGAGTAGGGCCTTGAGGCAAATAGCAGATGGGTGGCAGAGTTTTCTTTTTCCCACCACGGCCAGTTTAGACGCTAGTCTCTATGAGTCATGAGCAGTGTGTGTCACTAATGCTTTTCTTATGAATGAACAAACAGATAGAGATACCCTGCAGAGAGGCAGCGCTACCACCACAGGGTAGAGGAGTAAGTGTGAATAGCCTGCGAGACTAGGCCGAGACACCCTTAGTCATACTCCTGCATGTCTGAGCACTGAGTCGCCTTTAAGCTACAAGTAATTCATCTAAAGACAAAAAAAAAAAAAGGAAATCAAAGCCATCTGTCTTTTACATGCACTGCTGTACAAAAGAAGGAGCAGTGATGTTGCACCTGTTGTCTGGCTGGTTCCTCTCATCTTATCCAGACTCGCCTCGTTTGAGCTCCTCTTTTGCAGCAACAGATGTGAATATGTACACCTTGTTAGGGGGGCTGACAGTTCTGGCAGAGGGAGAGATACCGGAGTAGCTTGTTATGAAGAGCAGGCTAACTATATGTCAGCCTCCACCAGAGGAAGCATAAAAACAAACTGGGGAAAAAAACAAAAAAAAACAAAACAAGAGATCTTCATCAAACTGTGAAAGCATAAAAATCCTTTTCTCCTCGCATTCTGAATTAAGTAGCAAAATGTTTTCATGTCAATTTAATCATTTGAAAGAGCTGGACTAAAAGCTAATTGACCCCAGCCGTTCTGCTAATAAAATAGTATGGTACATTGGATACCAAAATGGGATTTGCCTCAGCAACATGTGGACAATCTGCCCCACTGTGATCGCTATTTGCTGCTCATCCTGCTCTATCATGTCTCTGCTGTAATTACATTGCATCCAAAACACCAGCAGATTCAGCAAATCTCTGATCAGCATTAGAGACTAACAGAGACTGGGCCATTGGGCTGATAATCGTAGCGTGAGTATTAATTCAAGACAACATAACATTATATCAG
>JAVQJG010274928.1:0-14440 GCA_036024015.1 Craterocephalus amniculus
TATCATGAGCTCTGATTGCTTTGTTTCTTTGTCTTACCAGGATGTCTTCCTCATCTGCTTTTCACTTGTGAGTCCTGCCTCATTTGAAAACGTCCGTGCCAAGGTAAGTAGTGCCTGTGCAGGAAACACTAAGGGCTGTAAGAACATCTGCTCATATCAGTTTAAGGACAAATGAGGAGAAGCATTGTGGTGATATTTAATTACTTTTTTAGCATAGCTTGGAAACAGATTTGCTTTGGTTACTCTAATGCAGTTGGCAGACTGCTTACAGTTATTTTAGCATTTTGAAAATTACATTTGTGCAGTGTTCATCAGCTCCAAGCAGTTACAAATATGATGGAACCTATAGCTGCAACTTATAGGTGTAATTATTCTTTTTAATATATTGGAAATTATTAAGTAGATGTTTAATTATTAATATTTAAGAAAAGCGAGGGGGACATGTTCACCATTCGGAAGCAGAATATTTTTTTTCTTTTTTATGTTCAAGACAAAACAATAAAATTGCTTCTTGATTCCCTCGATGGGACATGTAGACTTGTTGCTTTAAAGCAATTATGTGACGCAGATAATTAAGTGTAAATCAGTTGGATTAAAGTTAATCACACATAGACTAGATATATTATTAGATGTGCATTAATTAAAAGTGGTGCTTTTCCTTCTCGGCAGTGATTGAATCGAGCATTTATCTTCTTAACCCTTGTTTAATTCAGCACAACCCGAGGCAGCTTCTTTGTGTAAACTGTTTGGTCAAATGACTGATATTTTTAATTTAACCTAAATGAAAAACAAAGCTAAATCTTTGAAATTATTGTTTTGCTTAAAAAAGTTCAGCAAGGATTTGGAGAGTCCATCGGTCAGCTTCAGAAAGAAGAACGGGTAAAACTTTAACCCATTATAATCTGATGTTATACTTGTGTGGTTTCACTTTTCAAACCAGGAGTGGCTGGTGACTTAAACACAAACCTTTTTTTCATTTCATATATGGAGTCTATTCAGAGGCTGAGGAATAAAATGTCTGTGCTAGTAGTAATGTTATCCAGAAAAGACTTAGACTTTATTAGTTTTGTTTTAACGGGCCTCAGGTGAGAGTAGGTTATCGACTTTCAACTAAGCTTAAATATTAGGATAGTTGTAGTAACTCTGAATGAAAGAAACAGCTCTCGTGATTAGGCTGTAAATATGAAACCTGCAATGGGTTTTGGTGCTTGTTGCTGTTCTGTATTAAAGTTAATGCTAAACTTATTTGCAGAGACAGTTATGTAAGAGTCTTGAGCTGGCAACTGTCAGTTTAGAAGTATAAGTCCAGCACGCATATTTTTTCCTTTCTTACATTAAAATGAAGTTTGTGCACCCAGTAAGGTCATAAGTGTGTGAATAGAAAAGTTTTGTTTAAACTTGCATTATCTGATTTCTTTTGGACCTATCAGTAATAAATGTAAAGTCATTTCACTGATTCATGCAGCCACATCGAAACTTTGCAGGCCAAATCTGGTTGAAATGAATTAGTCGTTATTCTTTTTGCTTTTTGTCTTTTTGTGCTCCTCTGTTTATTTCTGAATATTTGTTATTTTTAGGGAGACAAATAAACATTTAAGATTCAGTCAGATGTTCACTCTTTTTTTCCAGTAAGAAAAACTAATTGTTTTCAAAATGGAGAAAGGATGAAGGTGTTTGTTTCTCCTTGCTGGAAAATCTTCACTTGCTTTAAAACCGTTTATTTGTGAGAAGCCTTTAGTGTTGATACGGAAAATGTTTACAGGCTGATTAGTAATCGGGACGAATGCCTTAAAATGCAAAAGCTGGACACACTAAGACAAGCTTTTTCTGTTACATCAGTTGTTTTTAAGTGCGTGGTTTATTTAGTTCATGACGAGACAAATCAGCACAGAGGTTGAGAATCCATTGAGTTCTTATAGTCAAACTATAGTCCAACCACTTAAATGAGACTTGACTGATAATCCCCCAAATACATGTATGTCCCTTTTTAATTTGAGAATTTGGTGCCTGTGCTACATGAAGATTAAATGACTTAGTGTTCATTAGCATTAAGCATAAAGTTTTTCTTCTTACAATCTGGTAACGTTTTATTAGTTATGAGCAAAAGAGTTTCACATCTTCATCCTGGTTTGTGGACAGTTTTTACAATGGTTATAATTAAAATATTTTACACAAATCGATCGTTCGACTTTGGTTTATCGGGTATGTTTAGAGGCAAGAAAGTGACGCGGGCGCCAGTGTCTCAGTGTACTTCAGCACAGCCGGCATATGGATCATATGACTGCACATATGCAAAGGGAGTTTCTGTTGGTGATAAATTCACAGGAAATTATTATCTGACTCTCCAGTTCCCCTCAGCTCTTTATATGGTAATGCACCAGTATAGTTTTGTTTTTGTAGCCCACAACCCTGCAGCTACTTCTGTGTTTCATAGATTACAACATTAATAAGAGCAGTCATTTATAATAAATCATCCAATCTATAATAAAAATAGTTAGGATTGTTGCCATGGCATTTGAAACCTTTAAACAGAGGAAGATCTGGAAAATTCTCCATCTGACTTATCAGCATTCTTTCTGCAGTGGTACCCTGAGGTGAGACATCATTGTCCCAACACTCCCATTATACTGGTGGGCACTAAACTGGATCTGAGAGACGACAAGGACACCATGGAAAAGCTGAAGGATAAAAAACTCTCTCCCATCACCTATCCCCAAGGCTTGGCCATGGCCAAAGAAATTGGTAACAACTTTGACTTGTCTCTGACTCTGCACATGTTGCATCCATTGAAAATCCATTTTAAGTTTATAAGTTTTATGTTTCCAGTGCCAAACTTATAGCTTTCTCTGTATGCCCCCCCTCAGGTTCCGTCAAATACCTGGAGTGCTCAGCCCTGACCCAACGTGGCCTTAAAACTGTGTTCGACGAGGCCATCCGGGCCGTCTTGTGCCCTCCACCCGTCAAGAAGAAGGGCAAGAAGTGCAGTCTTCTCTAAGACTTCCTGCAGTGTGATGGTTATAGAGGAACATGACCGCTAGTGGTGAGGGTGGCAAAAGACACAAGAGAAACACACCAGTATACAAACAAAAACAATGTACTTCAGATTCTGTCCTTCCATACGTGTAGTTTCCGATGTTTTCATGACAAATTAAGCTTAATGGTCAGATTTAGGAAAAGGGTATGGACTATTAAAGACCCTAGTTCTATGTATACTGTATAGACAAAACGTATCACTTTCTTGAGGCCTTCTAAAAATGGATTGGATGTTTTGTAAACTGGACTGTGGAATGTCATCAATTCATTCTTCCACTTGTTGTCCACCTTTTTTTTTCTTTTTACATTGTTGTCTCTATTTTTTTTTTTGAGTGGAAGAAATATTGCCAAATACATTCTGCACACATGCTGTATTTTAGCCGAAAAGAAAACCTTTGTTCTGTCATCTCAGATCGTCTAAATAGATCTGACATGTTGCTGTTGTGACCCGCTGCTTGTTCAGCTCTACGATCAATGGCATTTTCAAGTCGCAAGCTCACTTTCTCTTTCGTGAAGGCAGTCGTGTGTCATACCACTGTCAAAGGAGCATAAAGAAACCATCTGTGAAATTGTGATTGCCTCAAATGATTGTTCATGTATTATAACCTCTTTGCCAGTAGTTTGTTATCAGTAAAAGAGCGATTCACTACGCCTAAAACATACTGAACATTCAGTCTGGGAAAAGATCTACTGACACCAACAGTGCTATTAATCCCTAAAAGATCTAAATCATCCAGTATTTTCTTAATTTCATTTAATTGGACAAATCAGGTTTAGGTTTTTCTTCCCCCTACTTTGCAATATTTCCCTGGATGTGTCTCAACTGAACAGCTGCCCGCGGTGCAAAACTAAAAAAACTTGGTATCAATATTGGACAAAAATTGTTCAGATGTTATGGTGATGGGGAACGGGAGCACCTTTAATGCTCTGTGGGCATTTATCAGATACCTTTTGTGCAGCACATGTAATTTTTAAAAAAAGCATCACTACTGGCTGAGTAATGTCATTTAAGAAGAGCTTGTATACTTGCTAACAACAGTAACAACGCTACTGTCGGTTGTGATGTAGTATACAGTGTACTCATCTTTTTGTTATATTCGTGATTTGACTATTTTGTATCTTTCTTCACAGAAGTTACACACACTCACTGTATTGTTTAACTAACACTATGAATATCTTTTGTTTATTACCTCCTCAGTTAACGCTACCTTAATCTCCCTAAAAGCCTAGCTTTTTGTAATTAATGCTGATAGCATGTCTGTGCATCATATACTGAAAACTAAGATTAGAATGGCTACAGTTATATATTTTTTTGTCTATTTACAAAATGTATTTGAACTACTAGATCAGGGGTTAAGTACATGTTGCTCATCGGTATTGTACTCAGACATCAAGCTGTGCTTTTATTCAAGCCAATGTTGTGACTCAAGTTTTATGGATAAAAGCTATTGTCACTTTTTGAGAAGCCAATAAATTCATGTAAAACACTTTTCTGCCTATTTTTCTGACTTTGTAATCCTGTTTTTGGTTCATTCATTGCAAAAATATTTAAAGCATTTGTTACTTTTGTTCAACCCTTGATGGTTGATCACTGATTATAAAGGCTAAATTATTGGCTGTTTGGAGTTAAATTTCATTTATAGAATGGAACTGGAATTTACCAGAAATGTTCGCGGTATCTTATGTTTTGTGAATCTTATGAAGTTTGTATTAAATTACCAAAAAAACAGCCACATGCAGTCATTAAGTACATAATTTGCATCAAAATGAACTTAATCAAAGTTGAAATCAGTTCAATAACAGGGAAGCAAGTTTTAAAAGATCCAGAAATTTAGTGAAAGAATTCAGAAAAAAATCCCCAAATATTTTTCAAACAAATTAATTCGTTTGCCTTTACATGGTATTTTCCCTGGTCATTTACAATTTTTTTGCAGTTCCCCAGCCCACAAAGAGAGCCAGCAAAGTATGTTTTCAGACATACACAGACCCAATAACCAGAGTGAGTACTTTAATTCAGTTGTGAACATTCCTTTAATAAATATAACTTTGGCTATTTTACTGAAAATAAGCAGATTTGAACCTCTGCTTCCTGCGTGACAGTGTGGTTGGTGTCCTCAAAATTTCACATTTTAGGATCATAATACAAAAGAATCTTTGATGTGGATAAAACAAAAGTTGATATGGTTGTGCCATCAAAATTGACAACTCATGAAACCATCAGGGTTTTGTAATACATTTGGCACAAAAGTCATAAATTAACTCAGTCTCATTTAAATACTTTCCATAGTCTTTGTTCATTTTATGTCTCATCTTCAGTTGCTCAGGGGTTGATGGGAGCCTTGCGACAACTTAAGAGTCTACAAATCGTAACATCATCCCTGATGTCGTAGGTATGCTGAAAAGAAAAAGGAAATAAGGATCAGTAAAGCAGATCAAAGTGTTGAACTGTCAACCAACCTTTATTAATGGGTAATGTGTTAAAAGAACAGTAGATTAGATATTACACAGTCATATTTGTGTCTCAACCAGTATCTTTTTTTTTAACTTTTTAAACGATAAGCACACATTTATTTGCCCAAGAATAACCAAGCTGCCATCAAAGCAAACTTAATTCCTCATTAATTCAACCCAGATCAGGCTTATTAACCTACAGATGTATCAGATATTTGACTATGTAAACAAATCTTACCTTTCTACCAGTTCTGCACCAACAATGTCATGGATGTGGTATTTCATGTGGAATTTCACATGCGAAGTTGTGCGCCGCTCCTCTATTTCTGACTTTAAGACTTCACCATATTTAGACTTCTTGACCATGCCGAGCACTGCCTTACGGCCTAAAACGAAAAACTATCCGAGTTATAAACAAGCCCTGAAATACAATCAGCCACACTCTTACCAGTTATCTAGCAGAAATGACAGATATTAAAGTGACACATTGTAACAAAGCTCAGTTAGCAGAAAAATGAAATCCAACCTTGTATAAAGTACTTTGTGAATTTGCCAGAGTTGGGAATAGAAAGCCACCAGCTGCCAGCATCCCTCACAGTCAAGACCCCTGACTTCACCAGCTGCCTAAGTGGTGAGAAAACAAAGTATGTGCTGATATTTTAACCAACTTCATGGTACAAAACAAATATAATTCTGCTTTACAATTTAACAAATCAGTAGATGGGGGTCATTCATACGTTATCTCAGAGTCTGTGAAGAGAAACTCCCTCAGCATCTTGTCCTTGCTGAAGCTCAGATCTGTGGATGAGGACACCACTTTCTCCAAGAACCTCTCCACTGTTGCTTGTGTCACATTTCCATCTTGTCCAGCCAGGACTTTGGCCTTGTAATCCGAGGCGATAACTAGACCAAAAGCTTCTGCATCGAACCCAAGCTGGAACATCAGCAGCTCTCCATGCTCACGCAGTTTATTCTGTTTATCAAAAGGATGTCAGTGGATTGTGTGTATATTCAGACTGAGGGTTGTTTTAGCAACATTTTTAAAACTAAAGTGTCATACCACTTCCTTGTCGACAAGAGTCTTGTCCTGATGTATGCTGTACAGTTGGTGTTTCAGCACAATTTGAGGCAAGGTATCGTTGAAGAGCTTTCTGGGAAACAGTGTCCTGAGGTATTCCAGGCTGGATTTAATGTCAGCTGGTCCTTCCAGAAGAAATTGATAATTCAGTATAAACTTTACACAAAGTTAAAGTTGTTTTTTTTAGACAAACACTTACCATCTTTGTCATTTTCCCCTCCAAACGATCCTACGCCATTTCTTCTTCTCTTAACCTTGAAAGTGTCTGAAATCAGAGCCCGTTTCCTGTTCATACCTGCAGTAGAGATGTCAAATCATTCATTCAACCTGTTAGCTTACCCCCATTCCCATTAGCCAAATACATTAACCCTCTAACAGATTTTTTTATTTAAAAATAAAATATTTCTTTTATTTCACATAATAACTTGAGCTGCATTTTTCATGACCTTTATGCGTAATTTGTTTTAGAAATAATCCTTTGTTTGGAGACAGTTTGGTTCGACCCACTTTAAATTCATTGTTAGCAATGCTACCGATGCTAGCTAATGCTAGTTTCAGAACAAATGTTTCACCAAGCTATTTGGGGGGGAAAAGCAGAATACCTGATAGTTATTGTTTACAACATTTAGGGCTGACATAACTTGTTTCCACGTAGCACCCGAGATAATTTGCTTCTTCCTCCAACGAATAACTTTAGCGTCTTCTTTTCATGGTTATTTGAAGTGAACACAGGGGAAGTTTCGCTACTGCCACCTACAGGCACAGTTGAGAAACCACACGCGGGCGGAAGTTACGTCACGTTTGTTTTTAGCGTGTTTAGCTAGTTAGCGAGCGTCCCCGCTAATGAAACGCGCTTTTCGTCACTGTTCTCACTTCTATTTGGATTATTTTTGCTCTTGCTGAAAGAAGCAAATGTTATATAATTTTTCTAAATCTATTTTTTAATTGTGACTGACATCTTTGAAGTTTTTGCACTGTTCATTGAACAAGACGCATGGTTAATAATGATCTGTTTCAGCTTATCAGTAAAATATAGGTAACGCTAAATGTAAAAGGAACAGCTTTGCAATATGTGTGTGAGAGGATTAGTTTGCAAAGTTTATTTAATCCATGCGTAAAAACTGCCTCACATAGAGTATAACGTGGCATAATTTAGCAGTTTGAGGCACAGTGTGAGGGAACGTGAGCTCCTACCTACCCTGTGTCCTGGAGAAAAACTAAACGTTTTTTGTTTTTTTTTGTTTTTAACTACGAGCCTTCTACGTCTTCAGTTTTTCTTTGTTGAACATTAAAAATGGACCGCCGCAGATCCCGCAGTCCCAACTCCAGCTTCCACCACAAGTCAGCCCACAGACAAGACAGATCCGACAGCAGAAGAAATCACAGTGACGGTTCAAGCTTCAGACCCATAAACCACTACCAGCGTCAGTCTGGGTCAGCACCACTGAGCTCTCAGGCTTTGAGCACTAGAAGGGAGCTTTACGAGCGAGACTTTCCTTTGTATAAACAGCCCGTGGAGGTGGGATGTTTCTCCCTTGACTCTCAGCGCAGATTTTTCAATGACAGCAGACAATTGAGATACTATGTTGAACCTGATAAAAATCCTAATTTTGACTTGAGGGATGGATACAAGGACCGATACACAAAGAGAGATGAAAATGTGAAGGAAAAGCTGGACCATATCCTTCGATGGATCGTAGCTAACAGATCGAAACTTAAATCAAGGGAGACCACAGGCTCATCGTGGTGAGTGTAGTGGTGTGTTGGGCGTGCGCTGTAAGTGTGTATTCTCCAACCAGGTTTTCTCTGATCACCTTCTGCTCTTCCCAGTGCTTTAGATGCCCACTTTGTGACATGGCGGGGTCACCTGACCAAGCTGCTGACCACTCCTTATGAGACAAAGGAAGGATGGCTGCTCGCAGTCACCAAGTTCAACGGCACACTTTACATCAGTGAGGTGGAAACAGAAGCTGCTCGCAGGGAAAGGGAAAACCGCCCTGAGTGGAACAAAGAGATGATGTACTGGGGATACAAGTTTGAACAGTACACATGTGCTGGTAGGTGTAGCAGTGTCAACACTTTTTATTCAAGCCTTAGAAAACAGTCTATCATTTTATAGGCTAATCTTTATTTTTATTCACTTTTATTTTATATTAATTGGTCATATTTTTGCATCAGAATAATTATTTGAGTTTTTTTTTTCTTCGAAGACAGTTTCTGACCTCCATATTTCTGCCTCTGCTCCTCTGAGAGGTGCATCAACCTTGATCCACAATTCCACATTTGTTCTTTACAAATAGAACACTGAATTATAACAAGGTGCAAAGTCCAGCCATGAGTATGTGCTGTAAAAAAAAGACTACAAAGTTAATGTAATTTTCACAGTAAAATGTCTGTTTTCCCTCATGAATGAAAGAAATGAAATAAAAAATACTTCATAAATCCAAGTCGATGCAATAGGCCAAAATAATATTTTGACCTATAACAAACAGACATTTAAATTAAATAAATATTATAAATGTTTATATATAGACTTGTGTTGGCATAATGAACTCAAATCCCATTTCATGCCTAGTTTTGTGTTAAAACAAAAAAAAGGGCCTACACTCAGACCATATCATGAACATAAAGGTATAAAACAAACCAGTGCATAAGTGATAACATTCCACCTTTGTCCTCCCCTACAGATAACGCCCACAGCTTACCTGACCCCAGTGGAGTGGTTAACACAAATGAGGCCTTCTGCACCGTGGTTCAGACTCGGCTTGCGGATCACAAACTTCTTTTCTCTGGCGAGGTGGACTGTCGGGATAAAGATCCCGCTGCTCCACCTCCTCCTGCCTGCTACGTGGAGCTAAAGACTTCTGCAGAGATTTGCACACCCAAACAACGCAGCAATTTCCACAGGTGGACGTAGCAGCGAAATCCTACGTTGTGAACAATTTTGTCTTGCGTGCTATAATGTTGCCGTGTTTATTTCATCAGGTTCAAACTGCTTAAGTGGTGGGCGCAGTCTTTCCTCCCAGGTGTCCCTCGTGTTGTGGCAGGTTTCAAAGATCATGACGGAGTTGTTGTTTCTGTGGAGACTTTTCCCGTCTCAAAGATGTCACAACTCATCAAGGTACAGGAAATTAGTTGCAGCAATGATTTTATGTTAAGGAACAAAGCTTCTACAAATCTCATTTGCGCCTTTTTTTAAAGAATGAAGAAAACTGCTGGAAGCCGACGGTTTGTATGAACTTCTGCTGCGATTTCCTGTCTTTTGTGAAGCGTGTGGTCACCGAAGACAACTATGAGTGAGTTGTATTAATAAACTGCACTTTTCAGCTTTGTCAAGTTGAATTATCTGTTAAAGTCACTGTTCATTTTCAGGGTTGTGTACCTGTTCTCCTGGGAGCCCCGCAGAGATGTGACCTACTCCATCCACAAAGACCCCCAGTATTCCTTCCTGCCACACTGGTACATAGAGGAAATGACCAGTAGTCAACACTCACACAGTCAACCATGATATAACATAACGCTCAAACTGAGAGCCGTTAACACCATAATATTGACATTTCAATATTTTATCAGTGGCTGTAAATTAAAAAAAAAAAAAAAACTTGTTCTTTAAGGAACAAAAACTTGTTCCTTAAAGTTTATTATTTTTTAGTTTTAAAATAATTTACATCTCAAGTGTTTTGTTTTTTTTAAAAAGACACAATGAAACATTTTTTCTGTAAATAAGATGGCATTGATCAATTACAAACAATTGTTATGTAAACACGGTAATTTGCAAATAAAGCAGTAATTAACACCTCTGGTGTTGTCTATTAATAGTTGTTAAAAGGTTTCTCTGCCTTTGTTTTTGCTGCTTTGTGGTGAGAAAGTTTTCCTTTTTTTCTGTCAGCAGGACAAAAAAAAAAATCTACCCGGCGGGTAATGAGTTGGAGCTCTGAAATTTGGTGCCTTGAGTTACGTGTTTATAAAAACAGTGAGCCGTTTGCCTCATCGGCCATCTCTCTGAATGCACTTCCGGTATATTCATTGACAAAGTGCTCATATTAACAACAGTGCAAAGATATTCAAAAGGCTCTGATCAAATGCAATGCTACAAAATCTTATGAAATCAAAAACTTTGATAATAATAAAAAACTTCCCCAGATAGAGCAACAAACGGAGGGAAATCAACTCGGTAAGTATAAATGTCAAAGGCAGCAGAAGCCTTATTCACCAAATCACAAAGACCGATGTTGTACAGCATAGCTGCACCAAGAAACTAACCAACGGAAGACACCTGTGTGACAAAATGTGCAGTATACTGTATACTGACTGTTTCATTAATTATGACAGAAAACCACTCAATGCTTCAAGTTAAGTCACATGAAGTTATTGATGAATTGAAAAAGATTTTCTTGCTCCAACGTCAGAGGCACTTTGCATCGACTGCAGTATTTGTTCATGAAAATCCTTTCAAAGCTGATGCTGGGTTAAGTTCTGGTCACCATTTCTGTTACATAAACTTTAGATTTTATATAATATAGTTAAAATCATAAACTTTCAGAGCTGGAAGAATAGGTCCGTATTCTACACACAAACAAAGATCCACCCACGCATCCACCACCACTATCAATACAACTGCTTATCTGTATACAATAAACAATGGGATTCACACATTTAAAAAACATCTTTATCAGGGCCCCATTTTTTTCTCTCTGGCTCGCAGGACATCAAACCTGGTTCAGTTCACAGTTAAGACACAAGTGTGTCTCAGAAATGGCCCAGAATAAGGCAACTCTTAAATACTGGTCTCATTATGTACTGCAAACCTCTGATGTTGAGGTAAATGTTTGGTACTGGGTCAGCACCAGAGCTGAAGCAGAGTCTGGGAGTTTAAATAAAAGCATAAAAAATAATAGTGCACTAGTTTTAGAAAATCTGCACAGATGGAAGCAGTAAGCAGAGGTTTATAGCAAACATGTAAAACCGTGGCCTCAAAGGCACAAACTCCAACTGATATCTAGGATCTACAATCATATACGATCATGCGCTGATGCTCATTCGCATTCAAGTATCTGCTTTCAGTGCTTCAGCTTCTTATTCAGACCCATGACTTTGAAGGTAGCAGCTGTGATCTTCTCATAGACAACGAACATGAGGGCAGCCGTCAGCACCGTCTGCAGAAGTTTGGCCTCCAGGCCTTTGTACAGACCGAGAAAGCCATGCTTCCTGCAACAAACAGAAAAGGTGAGAATTAATGAACATCGGAGCATCCCGCTCACCGTGACCACAGACGTTTGGGGATTTCCTCTCTTGCTGCACTTACTTGATCCTGTCCATGAAGAGGGTGAAAATGTTCGAAAGGCTCCCCATCAAACCACCCTTGCCGTCACTTTTATGCTGGCCAAACTTAAGCAGAGGCATGCAGAGGGTTATGTCACTGAAATTCAGCATTGGTTAGTTTCACTTCATTTCATCCAGTGAAACATTAATAAGACGTTCTTGGTTTGTATGATGCAGATCTCACTCGTTTTTATTATTTCTGGTTTTTAAAGGACATTTTCTCAGAATACACTGAACAGTTCATTAGCCCTTTCCTTAAACAGCAGCTTATGTTAAGTAACGGCACTTTTTGAGTGAGATAAATTAAGTATTTACCCTCAGGATGGCCTGGATAGTCTGGAGAGGGTATGTTGCCGTGGTAGCGACGGCCTTGGCAACTGCTCCAATGAGAAAGATCTCTGCCGAAGATATCTGTTTGATGACAAAGATGCAACAGTGTTTTCAAAAGGAACATGGACTTGGAGCTGAAAGTTTCAAATGAAAACAGAATCTGTGTGACGTTAAAATTCACTGATCATGTTTCTAACCGTCTTTGAATTTCAGTTTTCTGCGATTAGCTCCGACAATATGTAACATTTGTAACATTTTCGTTCTTATGTACGCTCACCTTCCTCCCTCCCTTGCCTGCCTTCCTCTTCATGGCTTCGTAAAACATGAACTGCACAGCCGGGTTGAGGACGAGGAGGAGAGATGGCAGAGTGCTGCTCCACAGAGTTCCCACCCCCTCGTTGGCAATGATCTGCGAGAAGGCATCTGAGAGAGAGGAAAGTACAATTATGATGGAAAAAAGGATTTGAAATGTTCAATTATAATACCCATATATCACACACCAAATATGCCTCTGTACTGGGTTGAATGGAGGTCTTCATTTCGGAACTTCACTCCCTGCAGCTTCAGCCGTGTGTTGACCACCCACATGGGAGTGGTCAGGATCACGTTTGTCACTCCTACACAAACAACAGATTTTCATTTGTTTCCTTATGTTTTAGCTTTTTAAAAAGACATTACTACTGATAATTTGATTTTCTTATTAGGTTTATAAGGGCTACAGAGGAAGACATTATTTTCATGTTGATAAAACCCATCTGGACCCCTTTCAGTCTGATTTATGACATGTTTCTTTACCTGCTACAATCCCCATCAGCAGGTCTTTGCCAGGTCTGGAACTGCCAGGTCCAGTCGCTGTTGCCTTCTTCAGTGCATTGAAAGTATAGAAGTAAACAAAGTTGGAGCAGCAGAGGCTGGAGATGACTGGGAACCACCCTCTGTACAAAGACAGACTGGGAGAAACGGTGGAGAGTCATATGGCTGGTAAATCTTATTTCAATCATTAGTCTACGTTTCTGCTCAAATCACAAAAAAGATGTGCCTTAAAACACGAAATATTTCGTATTTTGATTTAAAATATAAACGTACACCCCCTCTTCCTTTGCTATCTCTGCCAGAATGACAGGGGTAGAGGCAGACTTTCTCTTCTCATCCACTGAAAAACAAAGTGACAAAAGTCACGTATTAGTACTTTAAACTGGAGTGTAATAGGGCAACATCTCCACACATAAAGATCGGCTTTCTGGACACAAAAAGTAGTACTCCCAGAAAATAGTACCTGGGTTACCTCCGCTAGTTGTATTTGACACTTGCAATTTGTAATGGAGGCTACATTTTGCTGGTGTTAAGGGCGTAAAACAAGGGTGTTCACCAAGCAGAGAACAGGGACTTTCATCCAAATACTGTTTTACATAATAAAGAAAATAAATAAACCAAAATCTAAAACAGAACCAGCTTCTAATAGTAGAAAAACATAAACTATGTGTTCTCTGTTTTATAAATAGCGACTTTAGTGGAAATGAAAACTACTTTTACATGTTTGGGACAGTTATAGTAGAGAAACTTTGCCCTGAAAAACTCAGTTTCTGCTAACTCCCATCAGATAACCTATGCCTAACATGATAACACTTTGTACTCACCCTGCAGTCTGCTTTTGGCCGTGTCCAGGGGGAAGAAGACGCTCATGGCTGTCACACTCCCCTGCAAGGCAGTTCATTACAACATTACAGCGCCTCTGACATCCACAAACAACGACAAAAAACAAGATGGCAAAGTGCTATGTCACTCCCATTGTCTATTTACAATGATTTCCCTCAGCGTCACAATGTTGCTGCAAACTTTAAACATGAGGAAAACACAGGTCTTTGGCCCAATTTTCTCAGTTTAGCTTTTTTTCTGCTCACCATTGCACCTGCCACTGCATGAACCAGCGTCTCGTAAGACAGAAGGCCGATAGCCGAGCCACTAT
The DNA here is from genome assembly GCA_036024015.1 of Craterocephalus amniculus. Taxonomy (NCBI): domain Eukaryota; kingdom Metazoa; phylum Chordata; class Actinopteri; order Atheriniformes; family Atherinidae; genus Craterocephalus; species Craterocephalus amniculus. The sequence goes on from JAVQJG010274928.1 coordinate 14,181, forward strand.
TGTCGGGCATCTCTGCAGGATTTGCCGGTCAGACAGCAGGAACTAAAGCGGGGGAGCACGGCTGGGGGTCGGTCCGGTTTGTCAGAGTGGGAATGTAAGGAGACAAAGTGTTCCCGACAATTAATCCATGATGTCGATGAGACCACGAGGCTGAAGTTAGCTTCCGATTCGCAGCTTCCGATTCGCCAAATGAGTAAAGGGCAATTCCACTTAATTATTGACATTTAACCGATTTTAAAGATGGTCCTATTAAAAAAATA
>JAVQJG010274932.1:0-14260 GCA_036024015.1 Craterocephalus amniculus
CTTTTCATGTTGTTGTGAAGATTAACATGGTAGACAAAAAGCGAACAATAATTAAATTCTTTTTTAAAATGACATAAGTTTAAATGGAGATACTATATAAAAGAATGTATGCAACAACACTGAGTAAGCTAAAAACAGCAGCAGAGACCATTTAGAATAACGTAATATTTACCAAACACAATCATCTCGCTGCTCTCGGCCATGTTGAAAGGTCAAAGTTGATCTTATCTCGGCAACTCAGGCAGGATCCCAGTAGAAATTACGACATGAGTGGGTGTTCATGTGCAATTTTGTCGTCGGTTTTTGGTATTTACCATAAATACGATAGCACATGAAGGCAGCATGAATACACAGATTGGAGTGAGTCTCCAGACTTACATTAAAACCTTTAGGGCCAGGCACTCCCATGGTCCCTAGAGGGCCTCTGTTTCCAATGGATCCTGCTGGGCCAGGACGACCGTCCTCACCTGGAGCACCCTACACAGGAAAAGCAGACTTTGTTTTAATCAGCAATGAGAATTAAATTTCAAAATCAATGTTTTTTGCGGCCTCTGTGATTTTGGGATTATTGTCTGACATCTGGTTGGCTGCTCTTTGCCATTTGTGTCACTAGATGTCAATAAATCCTTCACACATAATCTTTAAAATCAACAAGATCTGTTATTTAAATTATGATTTAGTGCTGTAACCTACCAGTGGTCCTGGCTTGCCTTCTGCTCCCTGGACTCCTGGGGTACCAGTAAGACCCTACCAAAAAAAGACAAATCATATCATCAACCTTAATTTTTTTCAACCTTTATTCAAATAACTGCATGTTAAGATGTAGCTCTTTGGTTTAAAACTTCTGCTCTTTTTTTACCCTTGCACCTGGAAGACCAGGCTCTCCTGGACGCCCTGGGTCTCCTAGAGAACCTTTTGGCCCTGATGGACCAGAAATGCCACGATCTCCTTGAGCACCCTATTTAAAAAGATATGAGTGTTAGTCCTTGTGCTTAGCATTAAAATAATGTGAGAAGAAGCACTACTCAATTATTACCACTGTATACAAAACAGAGTGATTTCCAGAAGCAGGAAGTAAAAATAGACCCTACCTTTGGTCCTGGTAGGCCGTCGGCACCAGGGAACCCCCTGTTCCCAGGAGAACCCTGAAAAACAGATGACGTAGATTATGATCACACACACAAAGAAAACTACAGTAAATCTGTTGTGCAGTTTCTTCGCTGGCCCTCCTATAGTTACTGTTAGAGAGCAGTGAGAACCACACACACCCAAAGAGCAGACTCATTTTGGCTCAATATGATCGGCTTCTGGTTCAGATATGGCAGCATCGTCTGCTCTGGGGGCTGGGCGTGACCAGAAATCACTGACTGTTCTGATAAAAGTTATGGTAAATACAGATTTTGGCCTCATTGGGTGCATGTGTGATGTGGGCCAAACATCTTTGTTATCTTGGGAGAGTGGCCGCCATAGGCAAGTGCTTCGTTCTGCTCTGAGGTGACATTATTTACCATCAGTGTGCGTGGGATTTACCAAAAATTTTTTTATTTTTTTCTTTTCAGACAGAGAAATTCCTTATTTTTTCTGCCTGAATGGATCACAGACTGGACCCCGGCAGTCAAAGTATGACACGTCACAAAGGGAGGAAAAGTGCTGGCTCACTCTTTCACCAACGGGACCAGGAGGGCCAACAGAGCCGGTGTCTCCACGCATTCCTCGCTTTCCTTCCTCACCCTGAGGTCCAATCACTCCCTGGGAGCCTGGGGGACCCTATGAACCAGACACACCAGATTTCACATTTACCTGTTATTCCTGCACAAGAACAATGATTTCAAACAAATGAAACACAATTTTGAGTTTCATTTATTCGTTAATTTGTTTCTTTATTTGAATCTTACAGGCTCTCCTTTGGGTCCAGCTTCTCCCTTGAAACCAGGGACCCCAACATCTCCCTTTGACACAGAAATGGATAATTACTATAAACCACAGTCTTCGGGATCATCTAATAACGCAGAGGAAAAATTCAGTTGAGAGTCATACCAGCTGTCCTTTGATACCAGGCTGACCAGTGCTACCCTGAGGACCTGGTGGACCAGGGGGTCCAAGATTCCCACCTTGACCTTGTGGACCAATGTTACCCTGTAAATAATGAGCCACATTTTTCAGACATCTGTTCATTTGTTTGATGAAAAAAGATTTTGCTTGAATTAAACAACTTTGTACAAACCACTGGTCCTTTAGCACCTGGGCCTCCATCTGTACCCATGGGTCCCTGTGAAAATAAATAATTCCATGTTATCTATGGTAATGATGTTCCTGCCTTCTAAATATGTTTCATGTGACATAAACATAGGGCAAGATATTAACCCTTAAGCCAACTGGTCCAGGTCTACCCTGGTGACCCGTCTCTCCTCTCTGGCCCTGTGGGCCTTCTGGGCCTCGAACGCCTGTGGGGCCTGGTTGTCCCTGTGGAAGTGATTCACCAGGTACAATTAGTTATCAAGAAATGTGATACATTTGACTTTGGCACTGTTATAAACATCCAAACTCTTCATCACTGCGATATCCAGGCTATGAAAATAACTGTGAGCCGTGATATTCTACATACCTTCATGCCTGGATTTCCTGGATATCCAGGTGGGCCGCTGAGACCCAGGGGGCCCTGTTAATCAAAAGAAAGATACAAGATACCATCAATGTGAGGTCATAGCCCGAAAAATGTAAATTCATATAGCAAATGGGAAATCATAGTGGTGGAGCAGACACAACAGACATGGCAACCCGGTCTGGAGGAGGATTTCTATCTCAAGCAAATGTGAAGCAGTCTAACTAAAACTGGTTAAAAAGACACATCTTCATTGACTAATGAATAAACTAAGCTGCATGTTATGATTCAGTTGAAATAGAAGACCTTATCTGAAGCAAACCTAGAGGAGGAAAAATACAACTGCAGTGGACATCCACAAGAGGGAAATGAAGAGAACCCTTCTACATAAATGATCTCATACATGAAAAAAACCTTGATTTCTCCAGGATTGGTTTATTTACTTTTAAAAACTGAGATAAAACTAAGAGGTCTTAGTGTTCTAGAGTATGACTAATTCCGATAATTCCCAATTAAATGAAGTGCTATCGGATCATTTTGAGTTCTACTTCATCATGCCGTGATCTTGAGAAAACAAAGTTGGCTAGCTCATAAAAAACAGTAACATTGGATGGTTTTTTCAAGAAAACAATAGGCTGAATTCTCAGCATGATAAAAAAAATTATCCCATAAAAAAAGTGTTACGATTGTTACGACATCCTGATCTTAACAAAGATAACAATGTATTTATTTCAAAACTAGGGGGAAAAAACAAAGAGGTAATTTTTTTGTAAAAAAAAACCCAGGAAATTAAGAAGCCATAATGTACCTATAATATTAGACATAATGCATGTGTTATCTTACTGGGGAACTGACCAGTTCCTTTCATTTCCAATAAAATTAGATAATGACCACTCATCTTCCAGCTCTTCATGACATGATCTAACTAAATCTTGTTGTCTTGTCAAAAGACAGTTACAATATGTGGTTTACTCCAGAAACAATCTAGTGACAAAGTTTGCAAAGTTATTCCAGCAGATGTTGCTGATACGATCAAAAAATATAGGTGTCTGTAGTGTAATAAACAGAGATGAGATAATAAAGAAACACACTTCCATCTATAAGAGGAACACAGAAGAAGGCATGTGTGCATTTTTCTGTGCTGAGATGAAGGATGAATACAGGAAGAGATATTAGTTTTGCTGTGAATATCCAACACTAAAGTTCTACACTAGTGTGCTTAAACATACAGTGATATGAATGTTTGGTTGGCTTACCATTGGGCCAGGTTTCCCGATATTACCAGGCAGACCACGCTTCCCCTAAGAGACAAAAACTAATCACTGGATAGCAGACAGATTCATGTTTGTTTATCCTCGACAAATTTCTGAACATCTGGCAATGAAAATCTAGTCTATGAAACCAGGATCCCTGCATTCTGGTCCATTGATTGACAAAAAGGGCATGCTTACTGCTATGCCGCCAGGTCCAGGACGCCCTCTTTCCCCAGGCATCCCAGAAGGACCCTGTTACCATAGACAATGAAAAATTACAGCTGCTTTCCATTTAAAGACAAAATTCAGATAAAATCAGCTCAGATATTCACATTAAGCTCCTTTTATTTAAAATAAAAGCAAAGAGCAGTTGACTTACCATAGGACCAGGTGCTCCCATTGGACCAGGGGGCCCTGTAGCACCCTAAAAACACAGGAAACTCAGCTGTTTACAAGCATTACTTTATAATATTTCATTCAGTTCCCCCTGATCAACTAATCAAACAAAGCCCCAGACCCACTGAGACTGATAACTACGATGAATTCACATTTCATCTGTACCTTGGATCCAACTGTTCCAGTTTCTCCTTTTTGGCCAATTGGCCCAGAATGACCCTGTTCACACGAGAAGAGAAAACAAACTCAGCTGTCCTTTTCACTGTATAGACATGGAGTTAGCATTTATAAATAAAAAAAACTAGGATATCCAGAGCAAATCAGCTTAACTGACTTTATCAGAGGGTTTCTCAACACTTGTTTCATACTCACTCTGTGACCCTTCAGGCCAGGAGGCCCAGGTGTACCAGGAAATCCTCTAGACCCCTAAAATATGTGACAAGGAGGGCCATGATTAGTTATTACTCATGGAGATCCAAAATAAAGAACAGGAGATTCTGTCTCTGTTGGGTTTAGAGCTGGAGAAGCTTACTGGTGATCCGGGGAATCCAATTTCTCCAGTATTTCCTGGTTTGCCTGATTCACCCTGTGGAAGGACGAAGCATGGAGACATGTCTTACAACATAACAAGGTTTTGTTGTGAAAGTGGATAAATTGCTGATTCTATACTTGGGAACACTGGGAAAGCAGACATGATGACGTAACTGTGAAAATCCAAGAAGCTACACAAGACTATGGCTTGTTTAATTTTCTGACTGATTACAGTTTTGGTTGATTGTGAAGGATCAAGTGGCACTGATGTGAACCTTTATAAAACAGGTGCTGCATTAATTTAACCTCTGAACTCCAAACTCATATCTGGAAAGTAATGTCACAGCTCAGGGGACCGTATTCCAGATGGAAGTCAAACAACTGGTAGGATTTGCTCTTTCTTCTTCTTGTTAATCATAGCCATCACAAGAATTTTACTTGTACAAGCAACATAGCAACATGCTCATTGATAGAGATCAGACAGATCTATGACTGATTAATTTAATGAGACATAACCATGTTTATTACTGCAGACATAGCTTATTTTTGTCCAGGAGTCATGATGGATTTTGGCATTGGGCGTGGCATGCTCCAACTTGGCAAGTCAGAAATACAACTTTGGGAGATCTAGTTGAGTTTTCTTATGGAGAACAAGGATGTTCTGTCTTCCAAAGTTAAATTAAATGCACAAATGTTTCATACTTTAAAGTTGTACCTAAAGACAGAAAATGCTCACTCACACTTTAATTAAGTTAGATATTAGCACTGTATTGCTTATAAACATGGCAACATGCCTGCTGATAAAGGTCGGCCAGAACTATGTGAGTGACTGACTTAATGAGACTTAAACTGATAGAAGTATTAATCTTTTTTTATTACTACAGATATCGCCACTTTTTCTGTCTTTTTTTTGTCAGGGCAGCCATGTTATGTTATGATTGCTTTGACTTTCCAAGTCAAAAATACCACATCAGGAAATTTTCCAGCTAAAATCTTTAATGTAAAACTTGCAAGTCCAAATGAAAGCACCACTTTTTCTCTATATAAAATTGTACATAAATAAAAACAAACTGCTGACTCACATCTTCACCTGGTTTTCCTGGTGGGCCCTCTTGTCCCCTTTGCCCTGGTGGACCCTGACAAACGCAGTCACAATAAAAAACATTTCAATTTTATCAAGATAATCCTCCTGTGTACCACATGCACAGCGGGTATTGTTTATGTATGTAGAAAGCAGCTTCCTAACACACATTATTAGAAATCATGCAAATCACATGCAGAACCACAATGTGTGTATAAGTACTGTGGCCAAATACAGAAAATTACAATTGAATGATGTTATACCATCTGTCCAGGTTCGCCAACATCTCCCGGAGGTCCCTGTGGTCCGGCTTGACCCTTCAAAATACAGTTAAAACATTAAAAAGACATAACATATGGGGAGAGCAATAACATTAGAAGATGCAGAATATAAAACAGTTTAAGAGTGTTTTGGACTTACAGGTGAGCCATTTGGCCCTGGAGGTCCTCTTGCTCCAGCCTCTCCCTACAACAAACAACACATATCAAATCAAAAAAGAGTTTTTTTCAGTTCTTACTTATTTGTTTCTTTAATATTTATTCTGTTATTTATATTACCATTTACCTTTTTATTGTGTTACATAAACAAATTAAAAGTATAACAAGTTTAAATCATGAATAAATGGGTGAATAACATATTCTCTCATTTATTTTGTATTTATTTAGTGCTGAACAGATTGCAGCATGCCCCACCATCAAGTATTGCATTAAGGTAGCAACACAAGAACAGAACTAAATAATTGTGATGATTTGGACTATTGATAAAAGAAAAAAGAATAAATTGTGCACTGCGGGTTTAGATACAATTTAATGTTTTTTTATCAACATCCCACAGCTGATTCAGGTGATTTTGTGGGAACAGGAATTCTTCTGTGTGAACAGATATGTGAGGAGAGGCTTCCGTCTCCAGAATCCAGCCCACAGAGCATGCGCAAAACTTGGCGAGTCATGCGACTTCCGGGTGGCTCTCATATAGCACAGAAGCGTTTCGCCTCTGCAAGGGATTCCTGCCGCTATTAAACTCTACTAAAGGAGAAGAAGAAGCTAATACTAAGCAGACTTCTCCCATAAATGTTGTGAGGATTTTCTTGCGCCGGGAAAAACAGCCATACACATCCCAGTTCAGGGTCTTTCCTGCCGCGGATCCGTTGGCTTTGGAGAGGGGCGGGAGGTTTAATTCACGTGCTGGATGTGGGGAAATGGAGGACTACGAAGACCTGAGCGACTTTGACAAGGGCCAGGTTGTCATCGCCATAGAGATCGGTAAAAGCGTCTCGGACACGGCGCAGATGGTGGGCTGCACCCGGGAAGCAGTGGTGAAAACCTACCGGCAGTGGCACGAGGAGGGTGAGAGGCTCCGCGCGGGGCGCCCCAGACTCATAGACCCGCAAGTACTTATGGATCAATTGGAGAGGGAGGGGGAGGGGGAGGAAGCCCCCTCAGAGGAAGGAGGAGCTGAAGTTTCTGAAGAAGTCAAATCTGCAGAACCCACTGTGAAAACAGAGCCCTTGAAGGGAGAGTGATGCTCTTTGAGGCAGGACGCAGAGTTCAACGTGTCCTCAATAACCTCCTGTTCCTCACATCTGGAGCATCGGTGCCTCCAGTATGTAGCCGAAGGACTCAAAGGACCAGCTGCTCACGTCTTCGTGGGTGGGAGGACCAGCAGCATAGTTGTGTTCGGTAGTGCTCGTTTGTTTTTCTTATTAAAACAGATTGTAATCTGACGTCAGCAGCCTCTTTTTGTCTGGATCAGAGGCTCATCACGTTAATATACATACTTTAATGCTTTGTATAGGTTTCATCACAAAAGTCTGGCTATATAAGCTTTGGTGTTTCTGGAAACATTTGAATGCAAATGTTAATAAAACTACAATATCTGACATTTGTATGCAAATATATTTTATTGAAGAGTGACTGGTTAAAGAGAGCACAGAATACCTCAACACTGAAAACGGAACTTTAATGATCATTAAGAGGAAACGATGTGGACTAAACCATTCATGGTAAATTTGGACATGCATCAGCGCTTACTGGGACAAAAACAAAGTACAACACTTGGATGTGAAGAGGGGTAGCTTCATTAAAGAAATCCAACTAAAATGTATATTATAAGGTAGCTAAATGCATGATCAGCACATTGAGCATGCGCAGACCTGACTTCATGTCACTGGAGAGGTAGGAAATATCCCGCAGCCACCAGTTTAGCTGAAGACGCATAGCAGAAGTACAAATTTGATGGCAGATATTGTTTCATCAGGCTTGTAAGGCTTTTTACGTAGCAAAAGTTTACGATGCCATAAGGCGACCGCGTGTCACGTGACTGTTTATGTTAGCGGTCTGTCAGCATCTGTGGTGAGTGCGCGCGGACAGGAGCACTCATTCACATGTTTGCGGGGAAATGGATCAGTATGAAGATCTCAGCGACTTCGACAAGGGCCAGGTTGTTGTGGCTTTAGAGTTGGGCGTGACGTTTCAAAAACAGCGAAGATGGTGGGCTGCACGCGCGCAGCAGTGGTGAATACCTACAGGCAGTGGCACGAGGAGGGGCTGAGGCTGCACGCGGGGCGCCCCAGACTCCTAGATCCGCGAGAACTCGCAGATGAAGGTGAGAGCGAGGAGGAGGAAGTCTCCACTGAGGAAGATGGCGCTGCTGGTTCAGAGGACGTAAAATCCAAAGAGCCGGTGGAGGGACAATGATGCTCTGACTCAGGACACGAGCTCAGCATGTCCGGACTCACCTCTTCCTCACATCTGGAGCATCCAGCACGGAGCTGCAGGACTCAGAGGACCAGCTGCTCCTGTCGTCGTGGGTGGGAGCAGCAGCAGCGAATTAATGCCTCGTTGTTTTTTCTTATTAAAAGATTATCATCTGAAGACAGCCAATTATTGTCTGGATTTGAGGCTCATCACGTTATTGTGCGTCAGTCCAAAGGTTGACTTGGTTGATATCAGTAATAATATCAAGTAACTGATTCACGTGGACCACCTTCCATGATAACAGCATGAGACGATCCAGCCCCATTATCTGAACCATAAGAGACACATCATGCACATCTGTGGTTTTAAACATGTCAAATCATCATATTTATATCTTTGACTTGTTAATGCACCAAAGCCTTGCTGCTGCAGGCTGGAGAAAAATATCACCCTTGCCATCCAAACTGTGTTTATTTATTTATTCTGTGGAACCTTGTTGCATTTACTTGACTAATGAAAAAAATAAATGTTTTCATTATCATCGCTTTACATGAATGATTTTCAGCAGTTTTTCCATAATGTTTTTATTTTTTTCCATAATATTTTTTATTGAAGTTCTTTCATTTGCAGTAAGTAAAAACGGAATAATAAGCTGATTAAATGTCACTTAGTATCTCACAGTGTGTTCGTTATATTAGAGTCATCTTTCACGGTAACCTACAACCCAGCTGTGCAGATGACAGCCGATCTAGAGTCATTTCTACACAGGGTTGGGATAAAATACAGGACAAGGTTGTCGCTCTGATAATTTGTATGTTTACGGAGAAGCTGTTGTGGAAACTTTGGGGTCCTCTGGTCATGAAGGAGTGGCTGCTGGTGCTGCAGAGACCCCTTACTCATCATAGTGGGCTAAAGTCATTGCTTTTCAAAACAAAGAGGGAAAAAAGTTTATGACTTGTTTGCCATCTTACCCTGGAGCCACTCAGCATGCCCTGGGGTCCTTGTTTTCCATCAAGCCCCTGGGCCATCTGGGACCCCAGTCCCTGCGGGTAAAAACATGTCGGGTTGGCTCCGTCTGTAAGGTATGTCAGGAAAGCCTCGACTGCTGACCGTGTACTCACCCCTGGGTGTGATGGCTGGCCGGGAGGTCCTGGTTCACCGGGCTGGCCTGGTATACCAGGCTCTCCATCATAACCCGGAGGGCCCCGCATTCCCTGGAAATGAAACAGATGCTGATTCACTCTCTTCACAGATTTTTTCACATCTACTCAGTGTGACGCTTCTATGCAGATCTGTCAGTGATTATGTTTTCAGCTTTTCACATTTTATCAGGAAAATAAAAAGCGAGTTGAGGGGCTCAGATTTACGCAGGAAACCGTCATCCTGGTTCCACACCAACAATAAAGTTTATTCTTTTTCTTCCTGTACGAGCTGAGCTCTAAAGTGTGGGCAGCAGGAAAAAAGCATGCTAATAAATCAGCAGGGAAACGCTGGCGTCACCTTCGCCAATAGGCGTTCATTCATCACCGTCAACACTTCTGCCTGCTAAGCAGCTTTTACATCAGCTCTGCTGGACTCTGATGGAGACGTTTTTCACCTTGAACCAAACAGTTTTCTTAGTTTGACCACTCAACTAGCTGGAGCTGTTCTCATGACCCCGGTGATGCGTGTAAGAAATCATGATATATCCGCCTCATATGGAGGGATGAGGTTTAGTCTGGCAGTGCAGCATTCTTATATGGTTGCGTTACCCAGTAAATCATGTAATTGCATCGTACGCACATGTTTTCATAACTTTTAATGACAGGAATGCTGCAACAATGTGGCATCGCAGAGAGGCCGATAAAACTCTGCAGTCTGCAGACTGTAGATCAGTTTTAAGTGTGAGGATGAAACGTACAGGCCTTCCTTTGTGTCCGCGAACTCCTCGCTCTCCTGGTGAGCCGGGAGGCCCCTGTTGTAAAAAACATAAAATCATTTTTAGAAAAGAAGATGGCATTGAAATTCCATCCAAGAAAAACATGATGACTTGAGGACAGCTCATCAAGCTGTGCAAATATCCTTTTAAGGTGAAGTTATGCAGGAGACGACTGTCTTATTGTGCCATCTAGTGTCAGCTGCAGTGGATGAACATCTGCACAGAAACGATGCTCACCATGGCTCCGGGACGGCCTCTGATACCCGTCACCTGCAGGGAAATCATTAAAAACAGCCATTAGATCCTCAACTTCAGGCTTTAATTTAAAGTTTTAACATTTAATTTGGAGCACAAACATACAACAAAACTCACAAGTGGAACATCGCCAGGTTCTCCCTTCTGGCCCTGAATAAACAGAGAAATGAGAAAAAGCTTTAAACTGGCATCACACTGCGGCGTGAACGTATTAGAGCTGACATCAGAAAACAGCTACCTACCCTGGAAAGTCTGCCGCCTGCATGGAGGGAAACAAGAAAGACACATCAGTGTGGTGACAGCATGAATGCAGAGGACAGTCGTCATCGTTATGCAGGTCAAACACAAAGAGTCAATTAAGACGATGAATCAGATAACAGTGAGCGGACAGCAGCCTGATAACTGCCTGTTAGTAATATTTGTTCAAACTGAATGCTGCACTAACCCAATCAAAAAATAGCTGGGATGTTGTTTAAAATGTGAAAATAGACAGAATTATTTAAATTTGTTATTCCCAATAAAAGAGAAAACTGAGACATTTTACTATTGTGAATCTGATGCAGCAACACGTCTGTAAAAAGTAGCTCCAGGGTCATTTTCAGTGTTGTGTAGCATCTCCTCTTCTTTTAACAACCGATGCAGCCCCATCCCATCAGAGATGCTGGATGCTCGCATTTCTTTAGTCAGCAGGACACAGTGTCCAAAGAGAATGTCACATTTTCATCCATCTGAGCACAAAATGTTTTTTCCCTTTGCTTGAGAGCATTTCAAACGAACTTTGGTCCAGAGAAGACGGAGGTGTCCTCGCTTCTTTGCATGACAGAGCTTTAACGTACATTTGTGGATATCAGTATGAACTGTGTTCACGCACAGAGATTTCTAAAAGTCTTCCTTAGTGAATGCACTGGTTTCCAGTAGAGAATCATTTCTGCTTTTTCATTCAGAGCTGCTGCCTGAGGACCCCAAGACCACCAGCACTGAGTCTCCCCTTCAACTTTGTCCCATGCACACAGTGATTTCTGGATCTTTTGATGATATTAAACACTGTAGATGATGGGATCTTAAGTCTTTGTTATTTTCAAACATACAGAAAAATGGCTCCTTCAGCTGCCCGTCATGTTCCAACCCTTCGCTGAGACATTTTGCTGCCATCAGATTTCAAATGAGCTTATATTTACAATGAAATTATAAAATGTCTCCTTTCTTCTTTTGATATGTTGTTTGTGTTCTTATGGGAATGAAATACGCTTTGATGATATCATACTTTTATTTATTTTGAACACACAACATGGCTACATGCTTGGACCTGTGGTTGTAACAGGGTGGACTCCCTTCACGGATTGTTACCGTCAAATTCGTGTCAGACTGCGTAATCTTAAAATGAATTCTGTCTGACGCACAAAGCTTTTCTCACCAAAGGTTCCTGTCCCGCTGCTGGTAGAGGCATCGGCCTGACAGACGGGGCAGCACTCCCCGTCCGGGATCATCACCTTCTCACAGTTGGTCTCCTCACACTGAATTTCATCGCAGAGCACCTGACCGTTGTCGCAGACGCAGATCCGGCACGGCTCTGGTTTCCAGATGTCCCTGTTTGTGTAGACCTGGCCGTCCGCACTGCAGCTCGAGTCATCTCCTGGAACAACACAGAGATGGAGGACAGTTTGAAGTTTGCTTAGCTCACAAAAGACCAAGTCAAGATCTCTCTCCGTCACGTGACTTCTAACACAAACTGACCCTTTTCTGAAGATATCATGAACATTTACTTGATGGGATGAAGGATTAATTGTAATTATGAGCTTTTCAACCATTTAACCAAAACCTCCAGCTCCTCTTCCCCCTTTTTTTTCCTCAAAGAATAGCACAACCACTGCGGGAAAACTGCACCAACCACAAATCCATCATGTCACTATCAGAGCGGCTGCCTCAGAGGAGGCAGGCAGACTCAAAAACATCTTCCAAAGACCCCCGAATCGGGCAAACCGAGTCCAGAGGCCTCAGGAGAAGCAAACATGCAGATAAAGCTCGAACAGCATGTAGCTAATGTGAAACACAGGTTTCCACCATCTGCTGCACAAAGAGGCGGGGGGTCTGGAAAACGTGATCCGCTGTTGCAGCGAAGTCTCCAGCAGTTAGACATGAGGTCATTTCCTCCACAAACCTGACTCACGCTTAAAAGAGAAAACCTGCAGCCTCCCAGAAGTCTGATTGGTTTGGAATTTGGCTTCACACACAGATTTCCTATACCACCAAAATGCAGCAATGTCCCCAACAACCCTGCGTGTAAAATGACTTTTCTTCCTCTCATGATGCTCAGGAAATGAAAGAAATGAGTTTGGTGGAGGTGGCTGCCTGCTGTGGTGTATTCGGCTACATGTTCTGTAACCTGACTGCACGTCTGTCGGCTCTGCAGAGGAGGCTCAGAAAGCTTTACCTGTTCCGGCTGTAAACAGCAGGTGGCAGCTTCACACAGCAGGTGAGTCACACTATCCCGGCATCATCATGCGATTTTTATCCTGAAGAATCGACTTTGAAGACTTTATTCCTCTATCAGCGTTTCAAGAAGCTTCAGAATGTCCAAACATGAAAGAAGCAGACATGTCTGAACAGCTCACTCACAGATTCGGAACAAAGACGCTGATTTTGTCACAACTATATATCATGAAAGCACCAGGTCAACATCTGAGGCCATGCTTAGATAAAACTATACATGAGAGAGAGATCAGAGTGCAGCTCAACATAGCCGGGAAAGCAAGAGCTAGCATAAAAAGTTAATGTAGCATCCACAAACTTTGGTTGTTTACATGATTTAGAGATGTTAATTACTCTATGCAGCTCACTGACAACTAAAGTTTATTTAAGTTCAGGATTTTTAATAAAACAAAATCTATAGTCTAAACTACCACGGCCATTTATTTAAGTCCTGTCAACATTTGTCACACGTGGCAGTGAGGTGAAGGACGCCTGTCTTCTTACAGCATCCAACAATGGAAACAAACACATATAACACGTCTAACAAGTCCTAACCTGGCTTCATGCAGCATGTACACAGACACTGTTAGCTCATAATACATCCCACCAGTGTGGAGAGCTGTGACTTGGACTTGTACATAGTTTATATATATCTATTGCTGTTCTGTTCTCCTCATTTCTGTTCCCTCATGTTTACTTTTCCATATGAAATTATCAGCATTAAAATACATAGAACCATATTATCCTCATTCTCCTTTTAAATGTAATGTTTGCTTAAACTTTATTCGGTCAATTCCCATGTACACAATTCAATTTGGCAAAGGCTCTGTCACATGACCTCACTTTTCAGGCCCCAGTGTTCTAAGCCAATCAGGTTTGAATGTTCGTTGACATTTTTTATGCATGAAGATCATCAGATAAAGACTGTCTTTATATCTACTGTAGCGTTTACTTCTACAACACGCTACCGGTTGTGATAATTTCGGTTGTTTCTTACGTGTACTCTTCGTTTAATAATGACTCGGTAGTCCAACAAGTAGTCGCCAATCCATGTTTCAT
>JAVQJG010274954.1:0-10636 GCA_036024015.1 Craterocephalus amniculus
GGGGGTGGGGGCGTGGGGGGGTGTATATGTGACTGAAGTAGCTTCAACCCTGCAGTTTCATTCGCTGCAAAATGTGCCCTTTTTTCCCTTTGAGCACCTGCCCCACAAATTGTCTGTGCACGCTCCTGAACCGCACCGATACGCCCATCGGGACTTCCGCTCCGTCTGTCCTTCACTCATCAACGAGATCCAGAGATACTTGAAGCCCTCCACTTGGTGCAGGACCCTTAGTTCATCCATATGTAAATAATGAGTTGTCAAAGATTGTTATTCGTACAACATCCACCCCTCAATGATCGGAAAAATTTTATTTTTATAAAATACCAAGACATTGTAGTCATTGATGTTCTCTTCTATAAGATTTGTTTTGTATCTCAGCAGCAGCAAAGACAGAATAATCTTCCTGAATCAAGTCAAACCTTTCATTAACGTAAAACTCCATCAGTCCCTGAACAGGTGGAAAACCGCCTGCTGTCTCCCTGCCAGTATGAAAGCTGATGCGTCAGCTGGAACTCTTTCCAATTAATCATTGGCTGTTAACACGCTGTCCAGAGGCTCACCGCCGCATCAATATTCTAAATTTGGTGTTGATCATTCCAAAAAGTAGAGCTTGATTAATGATTTTAATTATTCCTCTAGTTCAGCGAGTTCACCTGTGGATCTGTTTAATAACAAGATGCTGTACCGGACAGAGAAATCAGAAATGACATGAAAACGGGCCGACTGATGATGACTCCAAAAAGAAATCTCTGCTTTTGTTTTTCCGCTCCTGCTGTTGGCATGGTAACAAATTACAGCTCCGGCGTGGCCTTGGCTGTCAGTGAAACCTCTGAACACAACCATCATTATTTCCCATGGGAGTCCTTAATACAAAAAAACTGGAACAAAGGGTTAGATTGACATGGCTTTTAATTTCAAATCTGAGCGAGTGGCTCTGGGCGAGGAAAAGAAGCAGAAAGAGTAAAGAGGATATAAACTGAGAGGGAAGGAGGGGAGCGATGTGGAGAATAAAAGCTATGAACTGCAGTAACACGAGCTGAAAGGAAGGATTTCCTCCTGTGCTTCACTGAATCTGTCAGACTATGAACAACAAAGTTTCCTCTTTGGTCTTTAACTTTAAACTAAAATTAATAATCCTTTCAACAGAAGAAGGTCCCTCAACTCAGCTTTGCCTTAAATTAAAGTCCTGTAACACTGAGTTTTGTTTCTTCTGCTCTTTCCTCTGATCACACATCTTTGAATTAATGTGCCTTTAAGACAGTTTAGCTCTAATAGCAACTTTCAGCAGCATTAAAACTTCTCATAATAACAAATGTAAAACATTTTCATCCACTTTTAGTTTTATAATGAGTTTTAAATTCATAGCCAACTGCATTTCATTACATGTGTAGAACTATTATAGTTTTGTTTCCCTTAATAAAAGGACCAAAAAGTGATTATGTGATTCAACGTCCCAGTAACATTAAATACGCATACGGAGTAATTTTAATTTGCTTCTAACCAGTGAAAAGAACAAAGGAGGACAAAGTATAAGAAAGCCGTGTGAATGTGTACGAAACAAACACAAGCATGATTTAATTTCTTCTGTCATCATGAGATCTCTGAGCTCTGCACTGCCCTCTAGTGGGCGAACTGCCTAACAACCATGAGCATAAGGCGAGCATTGGGAATGTGTGGGCAGCAACTTCTGAAAATGTTTGAAACTCACGTGTCTGTTTACATGAATAAAGTATAAATACATGAGCCTTAAAGATGCACTACGTAACTTTCCAACCTTAAAATTCTGCATTCTGGACTTGTCTGATGGCTTCGTAACCTTTTATTTTAGAATAATTTGAATAATTTTGAGTTGAGTTGTCTTTTTGAAAACCAAATTTCTCCTGTCGGGACATTAATGTGTATCGTAATCATAATTTATTCTGTGCATTTCTGAAACCATCAGTGCCCAGCAGAATCACAAGTTCAAGGAACGCGCATATCAACACACGTCCTACTTTAGATGCATACCGTGGCTGAATTAGCAAAGACAAAAATCCTTGATTCTTTCACATCTTCTAACTTCTAGGGGTGTTGTTAACTTTCCACGATCTTCTTTTCTTTTCACACAGACGGGTTGCAGAATCCTGACAGTCTATCTTTTTTTTCTAATGTTTCCTTTTCTGCTTTTTCCTTTCCTCCACCATATTCCCGTCTTCCTTCAGTTAAAGGAATTTATCCAGTCCAGTGGCGTTGGGGCGGGGCCCGCTCTGCCTCGGGCGCTGGAGATCGTAGAGGGCAATGTGCGCTGGCACCGCCTCCACCGGCGGCAGTTCTACCAGTGGCTACGCAAACCTCCAAACCCCAGCCTCGGCTAACGCCACGCCAGCTCGCCAGACTGCAGCGACTGCACAATGACTGCCAAGCTAACGCACTGCTAGCTTACAGACGCAGTCAGGACAAAGAAACTGGCAGGAAAACTGGTCTGACTGGTTAATCGGCTGGTCTCCTTACTGGGTTTACTTTGAAATCAATTTTAAATTTTGTGTTTCCCTCACAGATGGAATCTTTATTTCCTCAACATGTGGCTGATTTGATCAAACTGGTTTATGTGCTGTGACTGAACAAATGGGCAATGCTAGCTGTCACCACATATTTCAGCTCAACATTCAGATTAACCAGCAATAAATTAGATTCCTTAAATAATTTAACCATCAAATAAAATTATTTCATACAAACATGATTTCTTAAACTGTTCCTGAGAGTTTTGCTCCCTTGTATTTTTTACTAATCGCTCCAGCTGATCACAGTCGATTGCAAAACAAATGATGGGTTTGATACTCTGAAAGTACCCCGAGAAGCACCGTTAAGGCGCAAGGTCTAATGATTTATTTCTGATTGCTTCTGTTGCATTAAGTTAAGAACCTATTCACTGCAAATCTGTAATAAACTTGAAGATTTCAGTCAATATCATATTTGCACAATTGTCGAGGTGCAGGCTGCAAAGGTTCGAGGTTCGTACTCTGAAGTATATAACAGTAAACATGGCTGTAAGAGCCGGCCATAAAAACATTTAGATTGTTACATTCTCTGTAATGAAAACACGTATAAGTGTTTATATGATTAGTTTTGTAGTTTGATTTCTCATCACTTGAGATTTCCTGAAAATTCAATCAAAGTCTGTCCTTTTACTTTATGCTGGACTGATTTGTGGTGCGAGATCAACTGATGAAGGCTGACCAAAAAGTGCAATCTGGGCTTTTCAATGATTGGCAGCCTCCCTAACTTCTGCTTTAATGCCAATGTGGGCAAACCCCAGAAGCTGATCCTCCACCACTGCTGAGGGGGCATTTCTGTGCATCTCTGACACTTTGGAAAAATTTTAAACTAATTTCTTTGTCAACTTTTGATAACTTATGAGATTTATGTTTAACATTCCACTATGATTGATCAGTTATCCCACTGTTTATTTAAGCTGAATCATAGTTTACATTAATGCACTGATGTCCAACTATTGTAAAGAACTAAATAACTGAGAACTCCCTATATATCAAATGTAAATCTCTGTGTTGCATCATCAAGTCCAGACCACGTCAGTAGGCAAGAGGAAGTTAGGATTCGCCACCTCAGTAATAACAGCGCCACAAGATTGCTGCTGGATTTGACATGAAACATGTTCATAAATATAATGTGTTTTTAAGTGTTTTAATCCAGATCATTCTCAGTGGCGACACAGAAGTTTAAGTCGAACAGCAGACTGAAGCAGCTCTGAGTAAAGGCGAAAACAGCGTGTGGATCACTGAGCAGAGCTTTAATTAACACTGCCTGGACTTGGGTTGAGTGCTGTGTCTTCTGTTCACACAGAGGAATCTCATCCAGACTCATTAACTCTTCACAACATCCATACTGCCTCAGCTTGAATTTAAAAAGCAGCTTTGTTTTTGTCATGATGAAAAACTCCAGAAGTTTGGAAAATATCAGCGGTCCGGGAGGCTTTTTGTTCCTTTACATCTGTCCTCTGAATATAAAAGACAATAGTAACTCCAACGTTTCGCTCTAAACCACCGAACGCTCCACATGTGGAAAAATAATTGTTCTCTGTAGTGCTGCAACGTTGTGGTGTGTTTTAACGAGCAGAGCTGGAAAACATTTGCTGGAGATTGAAGAGGGAAAACAAAAAGCCTCACATGAAAGGCGTTATGTATCAAACTGCGGTTAACTTTGACAGGTTTTCAAATTAGCGAGAATTAACGAATTCGAAGTTGAAACGTCCGACAAATCTCAAATAACACACCAATTAATTTAACATAAAAGTTACAAACATCCATTTTCCCGTCTCCCATGAGAAATGCGGATAGATGCTGCTCTTACATGTTTACCTGAAGCAACAAAGTTGCAAAATAATAATAATTTGCTGATGAAAGCCAATGTCAGCGTGCATCAAATTCTGGAGAACCACAAGAGACCACTGCAGAGAAAAGGACTTATTTGTTCTGGTTTGAATGGAAACCACTCCATTGTTCACGGATTTCTTTTTTCTTTTTGTTCAAAATTATGTAGCAAATCAGAATGACAGTGAAGTCTTAGAAATTATTTATTTCCCGCATCTCATAACTCAATAAAATGGTTAGTTAAAATACAATAATACACCAAAATTTGTTATGTCTGTATTAATTTACCCATTCCTGCAAAACCTTAGGGCATGTCCACAAAGTGTTTTTCCCTTTTGGATCAATTTTTAAAAACATATTTTGTGGCAACACTTTTTTTTTTTGCTTGTTTCTTATTTTTATTCATATCTGAAAATTATTCATCAGATTTAATCAGTTCTATTGTTTCTTTTTTATCTTTTTTTTTAAAAAGAGCATTAATTATTATCTTATTTTCTACACCTCTCACAATGGTATGGTATAAGGTGCTATTGCTTAAATAAAAAAAATCCTCAAGAGTCCAGCTGAGCAGTTCCAAGATGAAAAAGGCCACATGGGATTATTTTTGTCTAACATGCCATAAAAAACTGGAATAAGCTCATCTTTTACTTCCCTGATGTTATCATGCAGGCTCATACATACTCCTCATTTTAACCACATTTTTTAAAAGGCACTGGCTCTTTTAAAAGATCTGCGGACAAAAGCTTTTGGTGTATGTTAAACAGAATTTGCAAAGCTCTACTGATCGCCTGATATTGCCTCACATGAAGAACTGTGATCAGTGCTGTAGTCTTGCAAATTAATCTGGTTTTGCACCAAAATATAGCATTGTCTTCCATTGCCCATGTTATTAAATTCAGCTCTGTAGTTTTAAGACCAACGACATCAACAGCCACCTATGTTGGAGGAATAAAATTTCATCCACCTTAAATCTTTCAGCCATTGGACCTTCTGCTAATCTCGCAACCAACTAAAACCTTGCAGAGAACCTGAACTAAGTGCAACCTCTGTGGTTTCACAAAGCACAAACCCAGAAAGTTGATGTTGGAAGTACATTGGCCTTACCCATATGGCATGATGAGCTGGGAAAGTGGCAGCCAGATGCACAGCTCAGACCTTCTGGCTTAAAGATATATGTGTTGTGTTGTTAAATGCAGAGGATGTTGCTTAATAATTTAGATTGTTCTACTTTAACCTGACGGATCATCTGCGGACTTTGAGCTCTTGCGTAAGAGATTGGACAAAACGATGGACGTATGTGGGAAAAATAAAAGCGTGACTGTGGTGTGTTGATACGGTTCATACTGGAATAATTCTTGCAAGGCTACAGATTGTACAGTATGTTGCATTTCAAGGACGTCCGATTCATCGCGGATTCGTCCAGGCCTGGTGGATTTTACTCCTCTCTGGATATCGTCACCTTTGCAGTGTGAGTGCGATGGCATTGTGGTGAAACGTGGACAGGACGCTCCACTGCTGGACATATTTGGTTGTTCGATGGACTCTGCAACTCAATGCTTTCTGTGGATGTGATGGAAAATGTTGCTGTTTTTTCTGATCGATGGACTCTGCGGGGATTGTACAGTATATTTGCCGCTGCATACAAAATATGCAGCATGACAATATATTTTAGCATTACGTTGGACTTTTATGGTGTGGATGTCCGATTTTTCCCTCTCAGATTCTAAATGTACAAGGCTCCAACGTGAAACTTAACTGTGGAATATATGGTTTAAGGTGGATGCATAAGCGCCTCCAAAGTCCACATACTTCTCAAAGGATGTAACTTTTAGAGTCTTGGAAAAGGACTAAATGAAAAGTCTGAGTTGTACCTCTGTCCAGTTGAAAAAACTTTTTCAAGTTGTTCCTTTTCTGTTCGATCCAACTTCAATGTTAATAATTGAGCCATATATGAATTAATGGGCCTGCCTGCGTCTATACACTGTGTCCAGTGATGTATGTGTGTGAGTTTGGGTGTGATTAACATGACGATGATGGCAGAGGCG
The DNA here is from genome assembly GCA_036024015.1 of Craterocephalus amniculus. Classification (NCBI taxonomy): domain Eukaryota; kingdom Metazoa; phylum Chordata; class Actinopteri; order Atheriniformes; family Atherinidae; genus Craterocephalus; species Craterocephalus amniculus. The sequence continues at coordinate 6,413 of JAVQJG010274954.1, forward strand.
GCGACGACGACAGCTGCACTAGTCACGATTAAGATTATTTTAATTGAAATGGTAATTATTATGATAAGGACTGATGAAAGAGGATGATTGCAATGATGGTAATGATAAAGCTAATTAGTGTTATAATTATTATGCTAATTAGTCAGTGCATTTGGAACGATTATTGTCCAGTCAGGGAAATTTGGTTTACAGACATTAAAGCACACAATATGTACAATAAACACTGTAAAATATACAGATATTCAAATTCAAGGTGGCGTTAAAAAGAAAGTTTTTTTGTTGATTTAAATAAAGATGGTGTTCATGATGTTGCTGGTGATGATGATGGTGATTAATCGCTTGGGACCAAAATCTGAGAAGAGCAGGAAGTGACAGCAACACGTTGGTCTTACTTCCTGTTTACACTGTTTTGATTTCTTTTGTTTTCTGATTGGACAATATTAAAAAAGGTGAACCTTATAGTTGATTCCGTTTATTCCTCAGGACTAATTTGTAGAAATCCTGAGATAACCTTTATGTCATTTTATCTGTGTTGTGTTAACTGCCCTCAGAAAATTAGAGGTCAAAGTTGGGAATTAAGTCACCTCTGAGTTAACAGGTAAAGGTAGCTCACAGCAATGCCAGCTAGAAACAGTGCTGGTATATTTCTGGTATTGTTGCAATAGGTGGACGTGACTCATATTGATGATTTAAGTGCTTACAGTAAATCCATCCATACATGATGGTAACCCACATGTAGCCACAGCTGCCCTGGTTCACACTGATGGAAACATGGCTGCTAGTCCACCTCACCACCAAGCATTCATACACCGGTGATGTGGACACTGGAGGGTAGATAACAGATTGATTGGGATGAAGCAAGAACATGACAACCTTCCTGTTATTAAACAACCTGCTCTACCGCTCATGTGATCATGTAATGAAAATGGAAAAGTAGAGCATCTATTAACTGAAATGTGTTCATTACTTAATGAAAATACTACATATAAGACAAAAACATTGTTCTAACAAGCTTGAAAGTGAATATTTAGTCTGAATCCTCTGAGCAGAAACAATACCTCCAACACCTCATCTAAGAAATAACGGGTGGAAAATCCTCCTTTTTTCTCTCACATGTGAAACCTCAGAGCTGAAACACAACATAACATGGCCACAAACACACGTAGGTTTCCAGAATTACTGCTAGAAGAAAATAGGTGAGATAGTTTTTTATGAGGGTGTTTCATGTAGTCTGCAACCAAGTGATTTATTTTGGACAAGATACTTCTTTTATTTGTTATGTTTGGCCTTCAGTCTGCTGCAGCAGGGGAATCCAGCAGCTTTCTGCTTTTATGCCAGAGATAACCTTTGATTCTACAAGGAGTGGGTCTGGGGTCATTCTCTTTCTGAAGGATCAAGGTCCTGCTAATAAGATTGAAGGAATTTATATGTATGAAGCCAAATACAAAAGAGACTAGCAGACTTTTAAATTTATTTCCCTCTGAGATCACTCTGCAGTACCTGTCCTATACCTCAGCCTGCAGCGCTGGCTGTGTTTTCCTGTCTTACTGCCTGTTTACACACGCATTTAAGATGCATCTTGAGGTGTAGCCCTCTAAATTGCGTCTCCACATGCATCTGTAGTGACCACTTGTGATCCGATCTTACCTCTCCACTCTAAATGCAAATAAACACATCGCACAGAAACAGGTGTTGGAAGCAGACAGGCCATGAGGTGCTCTTCTCCGACTCTGCAAAATACCTATTTTATTCAGCTTCAATAACAATTTTATTAGAAATGCAGACTTCAGGGTTCAGATTCTTCAGTTAAATAGAAAATATTAGAGAAATATTTCTGCAGCTGTATTTCACACAATACAAGACTTTAAATAAAGTAAAATGTATTTAACTATGTCATGCAGGGTTCTATGTACTTCTGCTGACCAAAAAAACCTTAACTTCATCTTTTTGGAGCAAAGCAGAACGTCTATAAACTGTTGATTTATGGTTCATTTAATTTGTTTCATTTTTAAAAATATCTTCCCTTATGTGGTCATATTAAAACTGAGATACGTACCAAACAGTTACTTGGTGGTTGTTAGCTCACTATCTGCTATTTAGCTCAGACCTTTGTGTTCATGAAATTAGAGCTAGTTCATGTGCTAACAGCTTCTGAGTTACAGGTACAGATCCTTTCTGTGTCTCCAAACTGAAAGCAGCATTTACTCTCCATCTGCTGTTTAGCTCAGGTCTGTTATGTGACTTAGTTACATGTATGAAAATTATTTAAAAAGCATAAAATGTGGCATGTCATTCAAGCTTTGTTTTCAGGTTTGACACTGCAGAGAAACATGTCCAGAAACGTTGGTAGAAACAAAGTGAATTTACAGTGAGCTCGTGTTCAGATGCTACCTGGATCCGGGGCTAGCCAGGGTATCAAACAGATTCTCTCAGGTCAGCCTCACCAACCATCTGTTTTCTAATGTGTGCAGCAGAAAAAACATCCATTAACTTGAAGCCACGAGTGTTTAACATCATCAGTTCACTGTCATTAGGCAGCAGATTACACCAGCAATCTGCTTCACAACAGGAGCTTCAGATTATGAGGCATGCAAACGCTGCTCTGATGCTCCTCACTGTCCAGCGAGTAAACAAAAGATACAGACAAACCTCTCTTTGTTGGATCAGATGATCTTTACTCTTCAAAATTACTGTTTAAAATCCCTGTCATTTCTGCACGGTAGCTAGTTTACTGTCACACAGCCACACCATCATAAAAACTTTGAGATAATTCACCATAGACCTTGTTTTTCTGACTTAATAATTAACTGTGAAGGACTTTGATGTTGTTTCTGAGAGGCTCACTGATGGATGAAAGCGTCCCACAGCTAAGGGCATCTGACACCTCAGTGCTGTTGACGGTAGCCCGTTCCCTTTGAAACAACTTGAATGTCAGGTGGCCCACTTTTCCAAATGTCTCCACGACAAACTGCAGCTGCTCGACTTTTCAATATTCAAGTCCTGGGAGGGAAAAAAGTTTGGAGGATGCGTCATAGGCGGGATTCAAACCAGAAGCCTCCAGAGTGCTGTCAGCAGTGACTCTAAGTTTCTGCTACAGTGAAGAGCATGTGTGTTGTTTTCCTGTTTACATGTTTTACTCTCGTATCTGTTCGTACAGCTACACTGGGACCGTACTGGTGATGGTCAGAGTTGGTGTGTAGAAGTGATTGTAAGGTGATGTGAATTCCTCTGAAGACACGGGAACACAGCGCAGCGAGATTAATGGGACGGGGAAAGAATGTGACAGAGGGAGAAATGAGGTAAACGGATGATGGAGAGGGAGACAGAAACTGAGACAGAGAAGCGATTTTGTCTTTTTATGAATGGGAAATGAAAACAGAATAAAGTCAATGTGCCACTTTACTCCAAAAGCAAATGGAATCAGGAGGAGAAGAGCTGCGAGTGGAGGAGAGGAAAAGGATACATAGACACCTGGAAAATGCAGATGAACAACAACCTGACATATTCCAAGTCAAAGTATCATATCAAAGCGCTGTGTGGAATAATGAAGTCCAGCCTTACTGGTTCCACAGAGACTGGGGGGTGAGGGTAATTATTGACATCCATCAGTCTGGGGGGGGGGGCAACTGCCAGTCCAACCAGCCAATCCAGCCTATTGTCAGATTATATGATGCTTAGGGAAACTTTGTGAAGTGGAATGAGTTTAGATATGTTATCGAGAAAAAATAGACCCAGAACAGTTAGAAAAGAGTAATAATCATCCCTGCATGTTACTCTCATCCTCAGTCCTGGTCCTGGTAGGCCAGTGTCCTGCAGGTTTTCTAAGTGTCCCTGCAGCACACTGACACCGGAGATCCGACCAACAGGACCTTACATAGGAGTACTTACACTGAGGAGGCAAATGCATCATCAATGCAATGTTTCAATGCGATACACTGGCGGTATTATACTCAGTTGATTTATATTGTCCTTTCAATGTTCTGATATATTGAAGATGTTAGGTATCGATATATTGGCTTTGCTATGCATCAATATGTATTGTCAATGAAGTATCAATGCATTGGTGATATCATGTATCGATACTTTGTTGATGCAATGACATATTGACAGTGTGGTGTACTGATATATTGCTGATGCTATGTATCAATAAACATGGACAATACTATGTATCAATAGCTCATTGGCTACACATATATATATATATATATATATATATATATATAT
>JAVQJG010274968.1:0-22715 GCA_036024015.1 Craterocephalus amniculus
AGATAGATAGATAGATAGAAATAAATGTTATCAGCTTTCACTTCTTCTATTGACATCTCCTCCGTTATGTACTACTACTACGACCCTGAAGGCAGAAGATGGCCATAACCCTGCCTACCAGATCTGGTCTGGACCTGGCCCGGCTTTGACATGTTGCACCATGTATGCACCTTATCTGAACCTGGCCTGGATCTGTTGGACCTGGTCTGGTCTGGATCTGTTGGACCTGGTCTGGTCTGGAGATGTTGGAGCTGGTCTGAACACGTTGGATCTGATCTGTTCATTTAGTTTAATTTGGATCCCCATGAGCTGCAGCAGACAGCTGCCGTTATTCTTTCTGGGGTTCATTACTACCATGGCAACAGGTACCTTTCACCTGGCAACAGGTAACAGGCAACAGGTGTGTGTTACAGGTGATATGCTTGTGATATAATGTCAGCGTTACATCTGAGAAATATTAATCCCATGCAGCAGACTGGAAATCAGGAAGGTCAGTTCAATTAAAGATTGTTCACGAGTCTGGAATGATGTCAGACTCGAGTCGGAAACCAAAAGTGACTTGGCTGCGATGGAGTCCAGGTCCCACTATCTGGCCTGAATGTACACATTGCAGCAAATCTGTGCTGAATGGATGGTCCAACATCTGAAGTAAAAAATTTTAAGTTTGTTTTTGTCATGAAACTGGTCCCAAACCTCTGCTTTCCCTCATGCCCACCATCTAATGGAGTTAGGTTGAAGACGTTTTAGAGCCAGACAGCAGAGGTTTAGCTGAGGGCTATACATTCATCTGGCATGCTCCAACCTTGGCCAATTTTAACCAACAAATAACACATCAATCTTTTTCCTGCTGTCATTCAATCAGTTCTTAGCCAACTTCTAATTTATTGTAGTTGTAGGGTTTTAGGTGCCTGATGTGAGATGTGTGATTTATGCATCCTTCAATTAAAATCTTCATAACAGCTTTTGCTTTTCCATGTGCACCTTGTTTCTTCATTCCTTGGCTGTGTTGTCATTGTTGCTGATTGAAGTTGTTTAGACGCTGATAGGGCTTCGCTTTCAAAGTTCTGCTGTAATGATAGTTATCAAGAAGCCCCCCCACCCCCCTGCACTTTCACAATCAGCCATCTGACAAATACTCTCCTCTACAAGCCAGCCATCACCGTTTCCATTGGTGTCTGCCACAGAGGATCAGCCTGTAACTTTGGGAGATCTTCACCAAAAATGCTAAATGTAATCAGTCTAACTTCTTTGCAAACTTAGCCCTATAGAAGTTCTGGATAACAGCACTGAAGCTTGGGCTTGAGCTGCCACCCTCAGCAGTAACAGCTACCATTGCCGAGCAGTCATGAATCCTGGACTACCACAGGTGTTCACAGGTGCACTCCACATAGAAAGACTGGCACCTGCAGGTCCAGAGCACTTCAGCAACAGTAACATTCAACTCATGGAGCCTTGGTGGAGACAGACTACAATTTATTCCCATATTGCAATAAAACTGTTCACCAATGCTTCAGTGACTTACTGCTCTCCATATGAAATGCCGTTAACTCTGGAGTTTCTTTCTCGCAGTAGCCGCTGGGATGGAAGGTCTCATGAATATTGACCTATGGCTCAGTACTTCATGTCTTCCATTAAACTAAAAGAAAAATATGTCTGCATGATATTTTCAAAATGCCCAGCAAGGTCAAGCCCAAATGTATTTTTAATGTTTTTTCATGTTTAAAAAATAGTGTCATCTTATATTTTAGTCAATCTGAGACCAATTATATCGCTCAACGGCCAAAATATGGTGCTAAAATGTTTCAGTATTGTATTATTGGTCACTGACAAAAATGGCTTAAAAACCAATATCATCTTCATACAAAAAACATATTTTTGTCATTTCATCATTGAAAACTGTCCCATGTAATCCTGGAAATGGTATTTTCTCTTTTATATCTTCTTTATGATTCCTGGTTACTTGACTATGGTCTGGAGAATACATGGTTTGGCAAATTATGTGGAAAACAATGAAGCATGTTTTATCTTCCTTTAATACAAACGTGGCATGGTTTCGGCACCACAGCCTACCTGAGTTCTGTAGCTGACCATGTCCATCCCTGTATGAACACATTGGAGCATCTTCTGATGCTGCTTCCAGACACAAAGACACAAAATGTCACACAGCTCACGTCATCTCCAACATGACAATGAGTCCACAGGACTCCAACGGCCTCCACAGCCACCACATCTCAGTCCAATATTCCAGCTTTGGGATGTGGTGGAACGGGAGACTCTCATCATGGACGTGCAGCTGCTGTGTGATGCTGTCGGAGCAAACTCTGAGGAAGGTTTCCAATAACCTGATGCAGGGCAGTTTGTCCAATAACCCGAAGGTTGGGGTGATGCAGCATTAACGCCGTAACCCCCGCGACGCAGACGACGCACGAGTATAAACCCAGCTTTATGAGGGGATAAACTTCATAAAATTAAAGTATATTATTTATCTAACTTATCTTCATCCTATAGCGGGTGAAGTTAAGCAATAATATGGTGTCATTTTAGTTGTTTTTTCAAAACCTAATTTGAGTTTCAGTTACTTTTTAAGAAATTACTTAGTATACATATATTGTATACATATAGCCTGTACTGGAATGAAAAGGATGAGTGGTCATAAGGAAAGATGTTAGAGGAGTTATGATATAATTTCTTCATCAATTATATGTTGGTCGGGTATTTTATGTTGCTTGCCTCTCCATCAGCAATGTAAAGCCACTAAATAAACTCTGGGAGAAACTCAGATAATGTTGCTGAGCTTGTCTGACCATAGCTCGTTGGCCTGCTGCCTTTTCAAAGTGTCACTCTATTCAGGCTAAAAGAAGAAAAGCTGATTATTCTGTTAGTTAAAACCCATAGAAATAGGTCTGGACATCATACTCGTGCAATTGTAAAGCCTTCTTTCCACCTTCTTCCCTTTGCCCATTTCCACAAAATAAACCGCATTCAAATATTATCTGGTTTTGCAGGGTAACCATTTTGTTAATGGGTTGTCTGGCCTTTCAATGAGGCAAAGAGCATTTTTGAGGCCCAGAGTGTGGTTGTTGTAGCAACATTGTTGAGGAGTGAATTAAGCATGTGTCAGAGTAATCCATCAGTTCCAGACTCCCACTGCTTGCTTAGGAACAAGACTTTGGCGACATCCTCTACACTGAAACACCCATCTCACTCTTAGCTGTCCACATCATCACAAAAAGCTTGAAATATGTCTATCAGACACAAAGCAGCCTGCTCACATTCATTCTGAGACATTTATTAACCAAGAACAAAGAATGAAAAGACAATGCACTTTTACATGGTATAGGAAAACAAAGACCTCTGATTTAAGAGAGCTACAGCAGCTGGTACAGCATCGGTTAAATTACATAGTTAAAAATCCTCAATGTGGACTCAGCATTGAACTCTACAAGAAACCAGAAGAACAGCATGATATATGTAACCATAGTCATTTAATTCACCCTCCCATGATGAAGTTATTTAGTTCTTTGTACAACCAGCCAGCCATAATTCTGCTTCTATTAAAAAGATTTGACGTTTTTACCTTCATATTACTGCCCTTTTCTTTCATCTCCTACTAGCTAATAAAACACCTAAAAAAAAAAAGACTCAAAAAATCCATATGAGGATAATCCCACATTTGAGTGGGATGCCACCATAATAGAGAGCTGAAGAAAAACTTTATTTCCGGGTGCTATTCCTGAGGTAAAAAGTGATTGGTAAAGATAATTCACCCAGCTATAGACTTCAAATTTTTAGTTGTTCAGGATCAGTGGTCTTCTCGGCTAATCATTTTTTCTCCACAGATAAGAAAGTAACCTAAATTTGTGTTCTTTGAATCATAAGAACTTTCATGCAAATATCTAGGGTGTAAAATTTGAAAGAAACAACACCCAAACTTTCACTCCGCCCTCAGAAGAAAGGCTGAGACGCACCAATCTTTGCTTCATACAGCAATCTTTCTATATTCCTCAACTTGGTTTTTTAATTCCAACAAAGTGGTTCAAGCAAGCTAAGTAGCTAGTTTGGATGACAAACTAAAAGCTAGCAAGAATTTAAATTTAAATTACAAGCTAGTTAAGTAAATAGTTTGAACTGCAAACAAGCAAACAACGTAGCATCTGAACCACAAACTACAAGCTAGTTAAGTAGCTAGCTCGAACGACAAAAATCCAAGGTAGTAAATAGGCTAATTTGAACTACAAGATAGCAAAATAGCTATTTAGACCACAAGACTACAGGCTGGCAAAGTGCACAGTTTACGATAAGCAACCACAGTAGCTAGAGAGAACCACAAACTACAAGCTTGCAGAGTAGCTATTCTGAACAACAAACTAGAGCTAGCTTATAACTCAAGCAAGCTAACCACTAATACTTGAACCACTACCTCCAGCGAAAGTCACATTTGAACCAGCAGGATCGCATTCCCAATATGGCCTTCTATTTACTTCAAAATTGTTTTATTGTTTTATAAAGAAGATAAAGGAATTTCTTGTCTAGAAGATTAAGTTAAAACTTTGACACCCTAGAAAAAGGTTTTCTGTTGTAGGCTACTTTTTTCCCTTTTAACAAGTCTATATACTAGAAATGTGTTTGCAGCATATAGTTAGGCCTAAATAATGGAAAAAGTCACAATTTAAATACAGTGTTTCAGTGGGTCATTGTCTCAGTTACTGCACAGAAAGAAATTCTTAGAGAATATAAAATGTACACAGAGATAGAAAATAAATTAAAAAAATATTCATATAAAAATAATCTCTTACAAAATATATTCTATTGATCAACATTGAAGGGAATTTATGTCTGTAGGCTTTCATTTACTCCTGGCAGTTAGCTTGAAATGTCAGTGTGGCTGCTTGGTCACAAACTCCACAACTTTCCAGACAACTAGCAGCAAACTGGAAGGGAAGTGGGACAAAAACATGTAGAAAACAATATCATAACACCAAGCACACAATCAGTAGTTCTTCTGCCAGGGCATCAAATACAGCCTATTATTCAGTCCAGTTCAGTTCTGACCGTTTCATTTTTTAGCTCCAGTGTTTAGTTGTCTTTCAAAAAAAACGGTTAAAAAAATACCAAGAATATTTTTGCTCTTAAGTGCACTTTTATGAGTAAAACTTATTTTTAGAGTAAAATATCTTAACTGCTTCTTTACTGTCTTTAGAAATGACCAGGTGTAGTCAACAGAGAAGTTTCAGCATGATCAGTAGTTGTTTTTTTTTTAATCAAATCAATAAATTATTAATTTATAGAAAAAAAGGTTAGAAGTAAGTCATATTTTACCTGTAGAAAAGCACAAATGAAAGAGAAGTAAAAATGTGCAGCATGATGTGGCAGTCAAAAAATGAAAATGATCTATATGAGCCAACAGGTTGAGTCCAGTGTCCACAAGTGTGGTCATCTTCAACCATGAGTTATTTTTGTAATGTCAGCACAGCAAGGCATTCACCCCACAGCTGCAGAAAACTTCTGTAATATATTAAGCATACACTCACATACACACATGGTGTTCAGTCTAATTGTGCGTCCAAATTATCATCAATAAATATCTCTATTTACAGGTGTACACCTCTGTCCTCTCACTGCACGTGTTGCACTGGACATAGCAGCACCACAGGAACTTGCAGTTGCACTGCCAAACACGCGAGTACTGGTGCGTGTTGTATCCCCGACCGCAGCACATCAGGTCGCAGCTATTGGGCTGCTGAGCCGTCCGGTTGCAGAGGCGTCCTTGTGTCCCCATGCTGCCGGTCAGGGGGTCTGCCTCGCAGTAGTTTGGTGACCTCTCGATGTAGACCAACTCTGTGTCTTTAGGCTTGTGGTAAGAGTGGGGCTTCTTGGTCTTCAGGAACGTGGGGCGCTTGTTTCGACTAGCACGCACCGGCTCCACATGAACTGCATGGTTGTATTTGTCTTTGAGGATGTATCCCAACTGCCGGAATTTAGGGAGAGTTGTCCAGCATGTTTTGGTGGTGCACGATCCAGAAACACCATGACACTTGCACTCAAGATGCATCCCCTTCTCCAGAACCTATAACACAGAGGTCAACAGTGTTCATTTCACAGACTAACACCTTATAACATTTTTTAATCAATAATTTGCTCTAATAAAGAAAAAAACAGATGATTGCCAAATGAAAACTAATGCACATGCAAAAGAGTATTATAGCAGAAAGTGTCAACATTTTTGTAAATACAAAAAAAAAAAAAAGTTGGAGAGTTGCTCCTGACAATTCATAGCAATTCAATGGTACAAGAAGCTCTGGTGTACTCTTGCAAGGCTAACGCAACAAAGTCTCAGCACCTGGGAGAAACTAAAAGAGCTGACATTGATGGAAAATTAAAAAGGACACTTTGTGGAGCAAATATAACTGCCAAAACAACCAAAATGAAGCAAAGACAGACTGGACATCCTGAAGTCCATGCTATAAAAACTCAAACATTATATCCCCTGCTGGCATGGTTTGGTAGTAATTACAGACATAAATTGAATATTAATCTGATATGGAAACTGACAAGCACAAATGTATAAACTGACAAGCACAAATTAAGAAATGTAGCAGGTGCTAAAACAAGAATAAAGTTCAGTCTCGAAGTTCATACAAGTGCATTATATCCAAGATTAAATTACGACTTTTGAAATTGAACTTTGAAAAATAAATGATTACTTAATATCAGTTCTGGGCTGCATACTGGTTCATTCTGAAACAGTTTTTTTTTTTTGGTTGAACCCTTCTCAAATTTATTTCCCTCTAGAGACATTGCACATAAACAACTCATAGCTCAAAATTTAATCTGGTGGAAGCCAGGTAAACCGACAAATATTACAACCTTAAAAGATCAATGTCTTTAAATTGGTATATTTGTGCGATTAAAATGTGTAGTTTTAATGGAAGACAATAGGACATTTTTAGTCACAAAAGTCCCCAAAGGGAGCAAAATGCATTAATATGGTATGAAACATGTTAAAATAAATCAGGATTTAAAAGATCTGACTAAAAGGAAGAGTCAATGCCAAAAACAGGCAAAATTACCACCTAAAAAATGTCTGAGTAAGACTGAAGGCTAAATATCAGTACGACCTTAGCCTTGAATGGTCTGGCTCCTTCCTACCTGGCCGAGATGCTGTTCCAGCATGCTCCCCCCAGGTCTGTGCGGTCTTCCTCTCCGCTCATTTTAAAGGTCCCCCCTTTCTTTTCTTCCCCGTTCTCTCTGTTCAGCACTTTGGGCAACTATGATTGTTGTAAATGTGCTCTACAAAAAAACTTGAACTTGAACGTACAGTAGCTTCTACTTTAGCATGCACTGGAAACCAAGAATGTCTGAAGCTATGATCAGAATCTCCTCATCCTCAGGTACAACAGGGACAGAAGTGGGATGCTGGTAGATGGGTTAACCAACACCATCACGAGCCAGCCAAAGACCAGGTTCTGATCAGTTCTGAGGAGAAAACTGGATTGAAGGTGAAGATCCAAACTATGTGGTTGTTAAAATGTTTTCAGTTGTACAGCATACAGTTCCCATGACAACAGAATTGACTTTTCTCAGCCGATGTACTGAAGTAATTCTTCCCCTAATTAGTGAAAATAAACAGTCAGCCAAATGGTAAAATTCTTTCAAAAAATACTATGATATGTAATTTTGTTCATCCAACCTGGCTCTTAGCCAAATAAATCTGCTGAATAGCCAACTATCTTTTTCAGTCAGCTAAAACTCATTTTCTCATATTAATTTCAGAATTAGTGAGAACGAACTCAAAAGCAAACTAAAAACCCAGTTTTTGGTTTTTGTCGTAGCTGTGTAAATTTCTACCCAATCTGAAATGTCTGTTGACGGTAATGAGCATGAAGGAGGCATGCAGGTTCTGCTGACATATTGAAGGAATACTTCAACAGGTTGGGACAGACGTTTTCCTGCATTCCGGATGAATGTAAGCATTCCTGAGATCTCCAGGCTGCAACAGTATGTCACCCTATGGCTAGCAGCGATGCATGTGCCATTCTTTTACAAGACAGGATGTGCTTCAGAACCCCATCAGGCTTCTGCAGGTCCTGAAAACTCACTCAAAAATATTTAACAATTTTCGTTGTTAAATATAAATAAAAAACGTCCCCAGTATCATGCTGGAAGAAGCTGTAGATGTTTTTGCTTCTAACGGAGGGTGGGTCTGCATGTTTATAGACCTGATTTTGGCCTGTCAGGTGTTCCACACCTATAAAGTAAGAAGTATGCAGGAAGAAAGCCTTTATTTTCCTGCAGGATGTCAGTCAGCGCTCTCAGACCTTGAACAAACACTGCCGTTACCACGAGTCTACAAGTTTATCCTCTCACAACCATAACATAACAGCCAACCCCTACATGAAGCAAATGTAATAGCACTGAACTTGTTGTAGGCCAAATTAGCTGATGAAGGCTTTAGATTATTAATATATAGCTGCAAGTGTCAACCTATGATAAATTGTAATATAAATATATTTGTGTTGGAACTAATTACAGCCCAGCCATGAGTCAGACATGACATATTGGGTCCTTACTCCATCAGCATGACTTAGACAAAACTATCACCATCCAACAAAGACCTTTGAAAGCTTTATTTTTATTTTGGTGATCTCTTTAAAAAATTGCTGGTGTGGGAAAGTAGTTCTGTAAATGCATTGTGATGCAGATATGGACAATTCCAGGTGCCAATATTCAAATGTTTCACTGCACCTTATATTTTATTCTATTTTTTGCTCTATAATATTACAGCTTACAGCTTATTTATACATTGTCTATAGTATGTATTTTTGTACATTACATTTTATACTGTAATTCATATGCCTGGTTTTTCTCCTTTGTATTTCAGTGTGTTGTTTATATGCTGCTGCTATGCCACAATTTCCCAGCTTGGTATTAATAAAGTATATCTATCTATCAATCTATCTATCTATCTATCTTACTCTCCCAGTTTGGCTTCAGGAAGCCCTCTCTCCCTCTCTACCATCAGATCATCTTCAAACTGTCCTTCCTGATAAATCTTCTAGTCAGGTCTGGCTAAGTGACCTTAATCCATCCCTTCAGTTCTGCTGCAATAGGCCGAACCTGCTGGGGGACATCCCATGATGCACTGGAGAATATCCCATGATGCACTGGGGAATATCCCATGATGCACTGGGGAATATCCCATGATGCACTGGGGAATATCCCATGATGCACTGGAGAATATCCCATGATGCACTGGGGAATATCCCATGATGCACTGGGGAATATCCCATGATGCACTGGGATCCTCCCCTCTCTTTAATCTCCATGTAGAAATATCTGACATTTTTTGTCATTCATTTGTGTTTCTCTTCATCGTCCTTAGCGGGTATCCCTGGCTTAGAGCTCTGCTGCTTGTTGACCCCCCTTTCCTGTCCTCTCCACCCCAACCAGTCCAGGAAGACGGTGTTCTTCATGGTGAAATGATGAAGGGACCGTCACACATACATGCATACAGCACCAAGCATTCATGGCCTCGATAGGCACATAAGGAGACAATGTGGGGTTGAGTGCCTTGCCCAAGAACACTTCATCATGTAGTCAGGGGGCCAGGAATAGAACCACCAATCTTGCAGTTGGTAGGCACATGCTCTTCCACCCTGGTCCTGGTTCTTATGGAAGTTCTTATGGAGGTTTTCCATTATCAGGTCTTTATTCCATTAATTGGTTTATAAACTGGGCTGGTGTGGATCATATAATGGATTAAGATCACAACCAAACCGCTTAAAGTGATTCTGTAGGTAAAGGGCCTTAAAATGACTGTTGTGAATTGGAGCTGAATAAATAAAGCTGTATTGAATATAATCCTTGTCAGCTCCAGATCCTCTGCTTTTCTGCACTTAATTAAATGCAAGTTTAACAGTTTGTTTCAGCTTCTTTTTGCCGTTTCGGCCTCTGCTCATGTCCCTTGTTTATGTCACGTGTCATGCCCTCTTCTGACTCACTGAAAAAACTTTAGAGCAGGCAGCCACTATGGTTTCGGAAAACTGCAGATAAAAACCTAAACTCCAAGATTCAGCTTTTGTTTCAGCAAGTAAAACCATCTACACGGAAATACAGGAGTATGGAAAACAAACATTGAGAGTTAGTTAACCGGCTGTCACTGCAAGTAAGACAGAGTTTGGTGAAAGTCTCGGTGCAGGATTCTCGTCTTCGCCGAGCAGGAACCCTCGCTGCCATGGCAGAAGCCTCGCCCTGCTTTTTAATTATTCCACTCTGATGCGGCCTCAGACTTTCTGGAGTCTCGGGGGTAATTGTCAAAAGCTTTGGAGGCAGTGCGGTCATGCCCCAGAGACCTGACAAGCAGTTAATTCATGGATCTCAGTGAAGTGAGATCCCATGGAAGCTGCTGCTGTTTGTCTAACAGAGCCAACGTAAGCCTGCTGCAGCACCTTCTACACTCTTGTTTACTCTTCTCAAGAAACTGGAAGCTTGCTGCTTAAAACACACAGACTGACATCATCTCCAATTAAACATGAAAGCTTTGCTACAATAATTACAGAGGTAAGACTTTAGTAAGTGCATATTAAGAGATTCACATGCTGCATCACTGAAGCCAGACCTCAGATAGAAAGCTTCAGTTGTACACGCATCCCTGGAAGCTGGTTGGATGATTCTTCCGACAGACATCCCGCAGATGGAGACGTTCCAGCAAACAGAAACAGGAGAAGGAACAAGAATGAGCTAATCAGGAACCAGTTTCTGATTCTTCACCACATGGAACATTTGGAAGGGTTTTAGGAGCCATGTACGTATGTATGTATGTATGTATGTATGTATGTATGTATGTATGTATGTACGTATGTACGTATGTATGTACAGTATGTATGTATGTATTTATTTCATTATTCATCATCATTCATCCATTGTTCATAATCATTGTCCAGTGAAAATCAGTCGGCCCTAAATAAGATATAGTCATTGTATTTTGAACAAAGTGCAGTACTAGCATGTTCGTACTGCTGAGACTGTACATTTAATACACTTTTAGTTACTTTTTCTAATCTAAAGTGGCTTAGAAAATACAGAATAAACCTCAAGAGAACCTCAAAAAAGTTTTTGTAAAAATAAACCTAACTGGAGCCTTCTTGCTTCTTGCTGCATATCTGCTTTACAAAGAAATGAGAGGGGGAACTGCAATGATATTTAGCACGTCAACGATGAGGGTTATCTCTTTGACCTCTTTATGTTGTATAGCAACCGTCATCAGCATGACCAAGGTGATTACATTGTAATTGGATAGTGCAAAAACACATAACATCCAGATGGAAATGCTTCCAGAAGGCATTAAAGACCTGATTACCTCTGCAACCTCTAGAAAGAAGTTCATTAACATATAATGTAATACATGAAACAATCTCAAAAACAGTCATAAAGGTCAATCACACCTTGACCCACCCACACACACATAGACCCATACAAACATAGCCAAACCTCATCAAGCTCACAAAGGTCTTATTTGTCATTTATCATAATGATATGTCTTAAATTCAGAATACACTTAGCATGGTACATGCCATGCAATGATTTGCTTTCTCCCTGTCATTTCTGTGTTGATGTGAAAATAATTCTCCAGTGATTACTCAGATGATCAACATAACATTAATCTGTAGCTCAGTTAATGCTCGCTTGGTAGAGGCAAAGAGATGGCATACATTCTCTGATTCTATGTTGTTGAATTTGTAGAGTTGCTGCCTCTTTGTCCTATTTTTGAAAACATCAATGTCAATAAAGTAAAAAGCATAAACTAGTTATTGCCCTGTCTGCATTGCCATGTCCAAGATACCAATTTAACTACATTTCCTGCCTGATTTCACTTTTGGATTTTTACAGCTTTTTCTGCCTTAGATATTTCCTTGTATACAGAAAAACGTGGGAGTAAATCCATATCAAATTTCAGCCATTTTGAAGGGTAATGTCTCAACATTTACATTTCACCACAATTAATTTCTTGAATTTGCCTTTTTCTTTTATCCGTGGGAAAAGGTCTATGTTCTGTATTTACACTGCCACAATCTCTAAACTTCCCCTTTAAAAAGAAGCTTCTCAACATATTTTGTGAACTGCCACTTGAGACTACATAAAGTTTTAATATTTGACTTTATTTGCAGTCATTTCAAGCAGGAAATGGTTGAATGTTCTTGAAGTAAATTGGACTGATAAAAATTTGATTTTATATAGACTTCATATCCCACATAATTGAGCTTGTTGTATGATATGTTGAGCACAGAGCTTTGGGATTACCATCACAACAACACAGTCATAAAGTAGCCTATACCAGACACAATCCAGAACCTTTTTAAGAGCTACTTTTAATAGAGGATGCATATATTATTTAAGATAATTGACCATCACAATCACAGCTACACTGCAAGACTGCTTAAAAAACCCCAGAGCCAATTCCTTAATGAGGTGAGTGAATACTTTGAACAGTTCTGTCAAGATCAGTCCTATCATATGAAGTGAATCTTGCAGTTCTGACACAGTTGGCAGGAAAGAAACAAACAGGAAGTTAGAGATTTTTGTGGTACATTGCCTCAGTTATGACAGACAAGCAGACAGTTTTTTTTTTCCATGCGTTTGCAATGCAATCTCTTAGATGGGGTTCCTCCTAGTCCATGCAGTTGTTGCTTGCGTCAATATCACTAAAAGACTCGAGATAAACAGGTCAATAGAAGCAACCAATGCTGAATGTTGCTCCCTGGTAACTTTCGTGAAACTGTACTGAACAAAGTTAAAAGATGGAACACATAATTAAATTGTGAGATATGTCACAGAACATTGTTGTGAAATGGTTTATACAGGTCAAGGTATTTTGCTATGCTTGCAGTGCTGCTTTAGGGATGGTATTGACAATCTGTCAGTTGGTGTGTTAGTCTACTACTTTGGTCCAGACTGAAACATTATATAACTATTCATTGGACCTGTCTCCAGGGCATGAACTCATAACAGCTTTGGTAAATCCCTTACCTCCTCTACTGTTCTGTTCACTACAGCACACCATGGCAGAATTCAGCACACATCTTAGCTTAGCGTGGTCCCTAGTCTCAAGCAAACTGGGACTCCTACTGCTTAAACTCACAGAACACAGTAATTAACAATGCAATTATGTAAAACATCTTTAAAAGAGTGGGATGGAAACAAACACCCTCTGAGACACTTTTATTCATTCTGAGAGGTACAACCACTGGGAAAGGAAAGTACACACCCAGCAACTTTTTTCTTCACTCTCTGTTTCACTTTATCACTTTTAATTGCTAGTATGCATCATTTTCAGCTTTAAGATTTCATTTCAAAGTCTCCACAGCATTATCACACCAAATACGATGCTCAGTCATATCAGCCGGGGAAAATTCTCTTTTATCTCTGCAGGTGAACTGAAATGGAAACATACTGATTCCCTCAGCAACAATTGCAGTGAAATATAACCATGTATCACATTTCAAAATGAAAGAGATAATAGAACACTAACGGTAAAGGAATGACAGAATGGAAGCAATGGAGAAAATAATATTTTCTGGTGTTTTTCCCAGAACACCTCTAAGATAATGTTATTCACCTGACATTATCACATAGAAGAGTCACTTAAAATTATGTTTTTATGCCGTATTACACTCTCACTGGACACTTTTTTAGGTCAACCTTGCTAGCATGGGTTACACCTCCTTTTGCTTCCAGAACAACCTTAAACAAGGTGTATGGTCCATATTGACAAGATAGTATCACAGTTCTTATTGCAGATTTGTAAGCTTCCCATCCATGATGCAAATTTCCTGTTCCACCACATCCCAAAGGTGCTCGGTTGGATGGAGATCTGGTGACTGTGGAGGCCATTGGAGTATAGGGAACTCATTCTTATGTTTGAGAAACCTTAGACCATCAGAAGATGGGTACACTGGAGATGGACATGGTCAGCAATTATACTGGCTGTCGCATTTAAAAGAGATCTAAGTGTAACTAAGGGACCCATGCCTGCCAACAAAATTACCCCAACACCATTACCTAAATGTCTGTACTGTTGCTGCAAGGATGAAGCTGTATTGTCATGTTATTAACAACAAATTCTAACCCTCAATGTTGCAGCTGAAATTGAGATTTACCAGAAAGGCCACATTTTTCCAATCTTCTTTTTTCCAAATTAGGTGAGCCTGTGTACAATGTCGCCTCCATTTCGTGTTATAAGCTGTAAGGAGTAGAACTTGCTGGAGTCTTCCGCTGCAGAAGCCCATCTGCTTCAAGGTTTGACGTGTTGTGTACTCAGAGATGACATTCTGAATATTTTGGTTGTCATGAGCAGCTATTTGAGTTACTATTGCTATATCATCCCAAACCAGCTTGCTCATTCTCCTCTGACCTTTGACTTAAACTCAGCATTTTTGTCTTCTTTCTTTCTCTGTCAACTCTAGAAGTGGTTGGGCGTCAATGTCCTATCTGTCTAGCAGTTTTATATGACCAGCTTGTCAGGCACTCACCCGCTTTGAAAGTAAATCCTTTTTACCCCATTTTTATGCTCAGTTTATCTTTCAGCAAGTCACTTTGACATTGTCTATGTGCATAAATGCATTCAGATGCTACCATCTGATTGGCTGATCAGCTATATGCATTATCAATCAGTACAAGTGTACTTAATAAAGTGACCAGAGTGTGAGGGGATTTCACACCGGGATAGTGAGGAGATTCGTTCTGATTGTGGATGGATTTCCGAATGTTTTCCCAACTTCCTTTGTTTTGTGTTCAAATTGCACTCACCTGAAGCTGGAGCAAATCACATGGACAACTTCAATGCTGACTCACTGATTGAAAGTTCTCCCCAAAACATTCAGATCATTAATGAAAAAGCAGCAAGATGAAAAACGAGGTTGAAATTCCATAGATGAAATATAACAGATTCAGGCAGACATTTATTTTTGTATAGGTGGGTTATTTTGGTCTTTCTTCTTTTTTCTTTATTATTGGACATGACAAAACAACACAAACACACAATCACATTAACTATATGAACAGATTAAGAAAAGTAATGTAGCGAAGGTTAGGTTTTCACCAGCTTTTGTCTGTCAGTCTGTCTGTTAATGACATACCAAAAGTAATGGACAGATTTTAATTAGATTTCAGATCTTCGAAATGACATAAGGAACAGCTGGTTAGATTTTGAGGGTGATTCGGTTCACCATCTGGATCCAGGAACACTAATCTGAAATGTAAAAAATTAGGGTGGTATTCACAGAGTTGATATTTTTCACCTTTGAAGATTTTTCTATCATTCAGAAGTTACCAAAGCTTCGATAAATAAACTATCCATTTATTAGCATGTGGGATCACTTTGGGCTTCTATTTCAAACTCAAAATGTCAAATACATCCTAACATGCAACATCCACTTATCAGGATTAGTATAACTAAATTAAACCATTTTTAAATGTATTTGTTATCTGAGGGGGAACAAAGAGGAAAAAAGCAGCACATATAATGTAAAGTAAGGAAAAAGAGTTCTTGATGTCAGCTAATACTGATTTATTGTATTGCACGTGGGGAGCTCAATAATGAACAGTCATTCTGGTATTACTGTAGCTCTGGCTGAACACAGGCATTTGCTGCAGCCATGTCTAAAACATTATAAAACACTGCAAGGTAATAGCAGGTAGGCTTTATAATCCACATTTTTTGATCTGGAACCATTTTTATATTCTGGATCTGGTGGTAATATTAGAGGTTAAAATGAAAAGGGGTCCAGGGCTGTGGAGCTTTCTTAGATGAGTCA
This sequence comes from Craterocephalus amniculus, assembly GCA_036024015.1. Classification (NCBI taxonomy): domain Eukaryota; kingdom Metazoa; phylum Chordata; class Actinopteri; order Atheriniformes; family Atherinidae; genus Craterocephalus; species Craterocephalus amniculus. The sequence continues at coordinate 15,813 of JAVQJG010274968.1, forward strand.
CGCTATATTTTGGCAGAGGTCTGTGCTCTCTGAGTGCTTCATAGTTTCTGATAAAGATTACCTTTATTTTTTCAGTTAAATTCACTTTAGCCTTTTTTCGTGATGCCACTTCAAAACTAATGTTATTTGAAGGCACTATGAAAATGAATTACAGTCCACATTAGTTTTCTGCTCTAGTCTACCCTCTGCCATTAAATGTTGAATGGCAGGCAATTATTAGATTTGGTGTCATACAGTAGGTTTGATTGTATTGCTATCATAAGCTGTTAATAATACAGCACATTGATTATTCTGTTTATTTGACTTATTTTGTGCTATACATGTGTTTTTTTTTATCTATTTGATTTAATTCTTATTTTTCAACTTGTCTTGTCCAGCATTATAGCATGCAGAATGTTGCTGTCTGCTGAGTTGTGCTGAGCAAATTTGCTTTGCCAAGAGGAGTTTAAAAGTTCCCCTTGATTATCTGAATCCTGTTTTCTTTTTTCTACTCTTTTTTCTGTTTACTTTACTTTTATCCCTATTTACTTTACTGTACATTCATTCTAATTATAACTGTTTTAATACAAGATAATTCATAAACCAATGCCTACAGTATGTAGACCAATGAATTACATCTCTTTCATTCAGTTCTTCTTCCTTAGCATGCATTGGCCAATGAGCAACAATTTTACCAGGAAGATGAAAACCTCTAAGAGCAGACATCTGTCTTGGCTGGTTGGAGGTTGAGAGGATGAGTCAACAAGCACTGCAACTCCAGGGTAAGGAAACCTGCTGAGAAAATAAAGAAAAACACAAGTTAATTACCACACTGATGTCATTTATTTATACATAAAGAGTAAAGAGAGAGGAATGCAGGCATGAGCTTCATGTATCAAGGGAGGCTCTGGCCAGGACTTTTGACTTCATTAAATTTACCCAGGATTGACAATGTCTTAAAAAGCTAAACAGCACAGGGTCCTGGACTGGTGCAAAGGTACCCACTAACTATAGTGATCAGATAAGGACTTATAAAGACATTCAAACAACTTTAGCCCATCTAAAAAGGCTAAAAGGGGCATAAGAGCATTTTAAACCATGTTTTATGCTCTTTGGATAATAGCATGCTGAGAAGCAAGATATCCAAGATTTAAAAAAAATTGCATACATTAAAGTCAAATTTGATAAGTTAACCAGACTAATTTCATATTCAAAATGCATATTTATTGAATGATGGTGTGTTCATTCCTCCTTAGATCTGTGGACGCTGCAACTATACCCTACAAAACTAGATGGACTTTGTCCATGCACGTACTCATAAACACACAAAGAAAAAGTACTATATGCAACAGGGTAGAAAATTTCAGCAACAAGAAAAATACTTTAATTGACATATCGAAAATCCAAAGTTCACATCGAGGCTCAAAGAGAAACTACACTTGGGTATATTTGGAACAACAACATCCTGGCCTATTTTGACATACTGCCTGTGCAAATCAACACCATATGTTGAGATTCCAGTCTAAATAATGGTTTATACTAATTATAGGTCTGGGTTGCTTTTAATTCTCAAATTGAGGCACTCAGAAAAAATGAAGGACCTCTATAGGATTTACTTCGATCCTTAACTGTTGTACAATATATGTCTAATGGTGAATTGATAATGGACCTACAGTATAGAGTCTGATAACAATAAAGATGATGATGATGATGATGATGAGTAACTAAAATTACAGCTCAGCTCAGGATGGCACATATACGTCATCAGCTGATGTTTCTTTAGAAGTAGGTTTGCATTTATCTGAGTTATTTGTCTTAACAAAATACAAGAGACACATATTTGCGGTAATTTTATTTATTTATAAAGCTTTAGTCAGACTGAACTCATTTAAAAACAATATTAGCTTCACATAATGCAATAATAGTTTGTTGTGATTTGAATTGGACAAGCTTACTTCAGGTTGAAGAACCACTTCTGACTGATGTACAAAGTGTGCTCAGATTTACAGTTTTGAAGCTTATAAACAATGTTTCACAGGAAGAATACAATTCATTAGTCAACAGTTGTGCTTACATTTTGCTGATGTTGGTGTGCATACTCCATGGATTGTAAAAGAAGTAACAGAATGTGATCCTCAATTAGTGTGGAAAGGAAACTCATTAGGAAACGATTACAGCCTCGTATTCCTGTGAATCCCTACAGAGCAGCCTCACCAGTTGTCCCAGGTTGCAGATTAAAAAGATGGAAAGAAGGAAAGTGAAGCGCATCATTCTGCACCTGTACCTCTTCTTCCAGACCACCTCCACCAGCTGCAGTCTCTTAAAAGCTAAAGGTAAAGGTTAACTTTAACTGCCTATTATGTATAATAAACATCTTTTTCAGTGAAAGCTGTCTTCTTGTTACCAACAGGTCTGAGGACGGATGGATGAATGTTGTTTTTTCCAACTATTGTACTGCAGCTGTTATAACATACAGCTTGCAACCATAAAATATGACCAATGACAGGGGTTAAGTACAGGACTCTTAACCATAAAATGAAAAATTTGCTCACAAAAACCGTTTTTGTACTGGTGTCAACCACACTGAGCAGTTTGTGCACCTAGCTTCAGTAATTCATGACTAGATGCGATATTATTAGAATTTGAAATGTTCCTATTTTTCATACAACTCTCAGGGCAAAACTAGCATAAAGCTAAATAAACGAAAAGGCATGAATCAGCCTCTGAGTGCCCTCAAAGCTGTCAATCGCGATGCTGTTAGCTGTTTGCTGTTTTTGCCATGCAAACATGATTATTGGCAGAGCCTGCATCAGACATCACACCCCACAGAATGAGCGACAACAACATACAACATCATTTTCTCAGCTGAATCTTTTGGAAAAGGAACACGGAGCAGAGCGGCATACTTAATTCTCCATCTCATTTGCTAAACATAAATTGTATGTTGTCATTTGATGATACCTTATCACTATGGGCAGTGATTTGAAAGCTAGAAGCTTTTGTTGCCTGTAAAATAATTAGTAGAGTCCCGTTAACCTTTTTTCAACCAGAGTAAATTATTGGTATGTGCTAGCATGATTGGATACAAGGAGAAAAAAAAACAACATTTTCAGCTATTTAGACTTATAAATAAATTTCATTTTATTTCTGTTCCTGTTGATTTTCCAAACAATATTTGCCATGTAACAGCGGCAGATTATTATATCCATTTGTCATGTACAGATAAAAAAACGCATCCAAATTAGATTTGCCCTGATAGTTTAGAACAAAGTAGCAGATTTATCATGTATTCTATATGTTTTATTAGATCTACTAGCATGTAAACAATCTACCCCCCCTCCCCCAATCAAATGAATGCTGTAGAAAACTGAAGGTCTTAGTTGTAATTGACAAGTCTTGCTCACAGAGTAAACTTTTTCATTTTCATTCTCTTCTTTCCTCTTGTATTCATACTCACTATCGCAGTAACAGGACAAGTCTATGTAAGCTCACTCCGAGGGAATGAGTCATTCTCAGTTTTAGACCACAGACTAAATTGATAAGTGGGTGTAAAAGTACAGCTGCAACAATGGCTGCACACCTACAGGGTGATCTTAGTATTTATCACATGAGGTTCCAGTTTGTATTGTAACCTTGTGTCAAAGTAATTTTTTTTCTTAATAATAGTTTAATTTTCACAGACTCTGTTGCATTTGCATGTATGTAATGAACAACGAGAGCTTGTTATGTGTGTCTGAGCTTGCAACATGTTTCATTCTCCTAGGATAACAGCATGCAAGATGTCCAAGATAAAAAACTGCATTCATTGAATGATTAATAATCTTCAAAATGTATATTTATTGAATGTTGGTGTTTTCATTCCTTCTTTGCTGTGCGCACGCTGCAACTATAACATTTAAACAAAAAGCAGCTAACAGCAGAGTGACACCAAAATTCAAGAAAGAAATTGAATTTCAATTTGGTGGCTGAGCACATGTTCTCTGCACAAGGAATCTGGATCATCAGGACCACAAGACTAAACTCTGATGATCAGAAAGATCAACATGGAAGAAGGAAGAACAGAACAATTAGAAGACCCAACTGATCTGAAACTTTTTTTCTTCATTTTTTGTGAAGAGCAAGGTCAGTAAAATAACACAATAACTGTGTAAATGACTAATTAGCCTTGTCTGCTGGGTTAATGTGAAGCTGTTTGGCTAATGCATGACAAAAAGTGCCATGTACAAGTCTGACCTTTATAGTGACACATTAGAGCCTCCATAGAGATGTAGGCTTTTTCTTGCCATCTCCTCTCTTCTTCACAAACTGTCCTCAATGCCAGAGTAATAATTAGGCTACAACTAGAAATAAATTACCTCAGTAAACTTGACATTTTTTCCCAAGATATAGACAATCTAAATCTGTAAGCTACTGTATAGAGTCATACAGAACCTCATATTTAGTTGGAGCTTGCAATAGAAATTTCAAAGCCTGATAAGTGAAGCATGATAACAATCCTCTGAGGAATGGTGCTAAGATATTAAAAATAGCAAAGCTATTAACAATATGTATAGACTTCAAGACTTGTGAGTTTTTTTGCATTTATGTACTATATGCCAGTAACTAAGCAGATAGATAAAAAGATAAAAAGTAAGATACTATAAATCAGAACTACCTCAGACATACAGTAAACTTTTAAGCCCATTCCTTTTAATTTGAGAACATGATGTCCCTTCTTAAAGTACACAACTCAGTTTGATAGGATCTGAAATCACACTGGTGTTGGAGCGCATGCCAAGTACCCTATAACTTCATATTGCTTCATTCATACTGCACAAGGTCAAATCTGCTTGTGTATGCACAAAGCAGCAAAGGATCTTGCTCCACTTTCTTTTCCTGGTTTGGAGCAATCCTTTGACCAGGATCCATTTCAGCCTTTCCAGGTAAGATTCTGGTTTTTACATCAATAAGGAAAGCATGTGGAAGGGAATGTTTGACCTTTCTCCGAGCACAGTCAGCAAAGTGAAATGTGATTCAAATTGTGTCAGGGAGAAGGGGAAAAAAATGAGAAGAAGCCAAAACTGAGCGAGAGAACAAATTACAGTCAGAGGGAAGCTATAAAGACAGAGGAGAGAACTGCTATAGGGGATATCTTGGATTTTTTTTTGGCATCTTGAATGTCTGATCCACCCAATATATCATTTTTGATCAAACAACATGTCAATCAATGTCTAAATGGTTAATATGAATGGCATTTTTGTCTCAAATGTCAACTGACAGGTGGTAAAGGATGTGCTGGCTGTGTGAAAAATGTACTTAAAACGGTTTTGCAATAATCAGGAAAGCTCAGTGGCAACTGAGAGAGCTCTGTGAAGTTACCATATGGTGAATCAAAAAACTACATTGAACCAGCAGCTAAATCTTGACTCATAAGCTAGCAGCTGTACAGTTCTAGTCCTGTATGTATTAAAGTACCTTGTTACTGCTATGATGAATGATAAAACACAAGTTCTTTGAAAAGATTCAATATTTTTCACTGAAATCATAAAATAAATTAATAAATAAATAAGAAATTAAAAAACAAATAAGTAAATGAATACATAAATGAATAAATAAATATCCGGTCCAAATCTTTATTCACATGTTTTTGGAACTTTGGAGTCTGAAAAGCTTGATTGGAAATTCTGATTAGTATTCAGGGTCCACAGCATGGGTGACGCCAATTATCCACTGAGTCATTACCACTCTTGAGAGAAAGCACACTGGCAAAAAAGGTTTTAAGGAAAAAAGTGTAAATTTTGATCAGTAGCTGCAACGGCTCTTTGTATTGACAATGAATAAAGGAAACCAATCTCCTTTGTGGGATACAGCAAAACCCTTACACAAAGAAAGAGAGAGAGAGAAAGAGAGAGAGAGAGAGAGAGAGAGAGAGAGAGAGAGAGAGAGCTGAGCTATGGAAATAGAAAAGGGTTACTTTCTATTCATGCGCAGCGAAAACATAATAAATAGGCGATGAAATAAAGTGTCCGTTTGAATTTCCATCTCAAAATCGAGCTAAAGTAAAGACGCGATATTTAGTGACAGGGAAAACGGCTGAAAAAAATTTGATTATAGCACAAATCCAATTTTAAGAGCACATTTGCTTAGCTGGCAGGTGGTACAGTAAAACAAGCAGCAGGATTCAGCTCAAGTGATAATAGCCCCGCTGATGTTTTTCTCTGAGTCAGCTGATTAGAGGAACTGAGGTGGGAAGTAGAGAATAAAAATAAGTATTCATTTGCAGTTTGTTGTTCAGTCCTTTTAGATATTGCATAGGATCTGGATAATTACAGTTGTGGCTAAATTACCTTTCATCATTCTGACCATTCCTGCTTTGTGGATAGAGAAGGAACAAAAAGTCAAACAGCTCTCACACTCTAAAATGGCCTCTAATTACTGTTTCTCATAGCTCTGATCCACAACAGAGAAGAACCTCAATGAGCTGAAAAAAGTGTTTTGTAAGACAAATTTAGTTTCAAAATGTAATTTCTGACAGTTTTTCTTGTCTTGACTAAATCTGGTATGAAGGAAGAATATGCGGACAATATACTTGAACTTGGGACATCTTTCTCACTGAGATGACCATCGTTGAAAGCCAAGCTCCAATCCTTCAGTTTGCATATTTTCCTTAAATAAACGTCAGAAAGAAATCGGAAGATTCCCACATTTTAGCCATGTTTCCTGTTGCATCATCATCTACAACACAGAAGTTGTGACACCAGTATGGTGTAAGATAGCTGTCAATTAGAATTTGTGTGCACAAAACCACAACCGTGCATAATCATACAAAGTTGTGTATAAACAAAAAATTGTAAATTCACATCTTTGTAAAATCACACATAAAATGTTCATTGTGTATTTCTTCTGAGAGAATACAATTTAAAAAGTTACAACTTCAAAAATTAC
>JAVQJG010274985.1:0-11173 GCA_036024015.1 Craterocephalus amniculus
CAAGAAAAAGTTTAGATGATAATTAAATAAGCACAGACTTCTTTTTATTCACTGTAACATTGTGACAACAACATGCAGAACCTGATGCAACTAGTTCCAGTTTCCAGACTCTAGTTTTATTTATCATTTACTTCTCAGCCTGCTGTGATGTGCTGAACATTTTGTATTCGGGTGCCTCTGTAACCAAAACCCGCTTGTCTGGTTTTAAAGCACTTTTTTTGTAAATGACAAAAATGGGATCATAATGGAGAAAAAAAAATCGAGGCATGGCTTCTACTGTACACTATTTCGTGATAAGAAGCATAATTCTCAACCCCTGGTCTAATTCTCATGGAAAAATGGTCTCTTTTTAGTTTCATCCTGTTTCCTTCCCATCATCACTGCCTTTTTATTTTGGCTTTTCTGACTCATGCTTATGATAAGGGTTGGATCATTTGGGTCCTTTTGGAAATTTTCACCGTCAAGTTGTTTCACTTATTCAGCTGTCCTCGTACTGGCAGCTGCACTCTGTGATAAGAAAAGCTTAAGCCACTCAGGTCACTGTTATCAGGGCTACAGACTACGAGGGAGGATGTGTGTGTCTCTGTAGAGCGTAGGAGATATATTCACAAAATGTTGAGTCATCTATTATTTTCCTTCTAGTGCTGCGTGCTTAGCAGAGCAGCACATTTTCTGCCTCTTCAGATTAGTAGAGCAGCATTGTCTTTACCTAGGTGTTTAGTGTTAGACTGTTTAATTATGTGTCATACACATTTCCCTGTCCATCCAGTTAACACATTCTTTTGCAACTTCCTTTCTGATTAAGCTGAAGGAACTTACTACTTCTCTTTTTCACTTGGGGAATGTGTGCTGTTTCTTGTCCCATAATAAAGCAGGTCAAGCTGGGGATTAAATGCACACTGAATCATCGCTGTATTTTAGTTATACTAAGGCAAACTGTGCTGTAGTCTAATAGTGACAATACTGACTTTAAATAACCAACTAAATGTTTTTGCTTTTACTTTAGATCTTGATAAAAGAATCGGAAGCAATTGAGGCATTGGCCATTATTAGGAAATAATGCAAATGTGCAACCAGATTCTAAATAATATTACTTGCGTTTCTATTTTGCATTTCTTTGTATTATTTTTCTGATATAATCGTGGATTGTGAGGTCTATTGCTACTTGGGCAATTTACGTCATCTATCGTGATTTTGTTTTTCCTCAGTTATTTCAGGGATCATTATGTGGATGCAACAGCCATGTATTACCCCTTTTAGGGATTTTTTAGTAAGTATGCATAATCATTCTTCCTACAGTCAATGGAATGTTAATTGGTTAACTGACTGCAACCTTACTCCAAATCACGATTAGAGAGATGAAATTAGTGACTTTTCCTCGTGCAGCTCTGCATCCTTTTCCTTCCATGCATCTTTGTTCATCTCATTTGAATAGTTCGATCCTTCAGGTTGTGTTTTTTATGAGAGGCAGATGTGGCCGCAGAGATTTTTAAAGGCCTGAAGACTTTAAAGACCTGTTCCTGCTCTATGAACATTGTCTTAATTTTCATAATGCTAAGCAGCTGCTCAGAGGAACCCATGGCAGCTTAACGAATAGGTTTCAGGAGTCAGTTGATCAAGCTTTGAAATATGCATAGCTATCTGTGAATAAATCATATCCCCTACAAGCTGACTCGGGTCTATGAAACCTTAAATCTCTCAGGTGGCCTTAACATTTTGCAGGGTGCTTGCTTCTGGTTTTCACTCTAGGAAATGTTTAAATTGTCCTCTTTTATATGCTAAAATAGAGTAGACCATCAGAGTGTCTCCAATAAACCACCAGGACAAGTTATTTTGTTGGTCTACCTAGAAGCAGTTTATGTTTAAAGTCCAGTCACGTCAGAGGGGGTTGAATGAAATTATGTTTTTCATAACTTGTACCACAGATACCGGATGTGACTGCGTATCTAGGAAAAACACTGTTTACATTTGGGTGATGGATAATTACTGATCAATCTAGCATTTTTTTCATTTCAATGAATAAATCATGAAGATGCCTCTCGCTGGAATATCTACAATGTCAAGGCCTGAAATCTGCAAGTCACATCCTTGCTCATCAGGAGGTGGGGTGGGGGGGGCTGCGACAGCGCTCGACCATTTTGTAAATTCCAGGAAAAGGCAGTTTCTCCACTCAATTTGTTTGTGCCACACATCTGAAGCATTCCTGAGGGGGTGGGAGGAAGAGAAGGAGGTTAAGTCTCAGTAACATAACTCATGCAGCACAAGAGGAGAACGCTGCTTTCAGCTCTAATGTAGCAGAGGCATCTTAAGAAGCTAGCTTGTTTGCCACATACTTCTTTTTCCCTTTTTTAAATACTTGCGAAGTTACACACAATACCTCAGAAAATTCTCCTCACACAAGCACACAGTGCCCCTTCCTCATTTCCACATTTCCTCTGGAATCCAGATTTCAGTCTGTTGTTTTCTCAGTGGTGAGCTGACCTCAGATTTCTGCCTGATGGGCACTTTTTCTGCTGACTGGTCGTTGTAAACCCCTCCTTCTGCTTATTCTGAGACTCTGATCAACTCAGGACCCTGACACAGGTGCAAACTTTACGCCATCTGGTGTCTTTCAGTGTCTGTTTTCTGAATTTTATATGTAAATCATTGATTTGTTCTTATCGTTTTGTTGTTGGCCAGCTGATTTCTACTCCAAGGACATGCACCCTGCTAGGCACTTTCCTGGCATTCACTCTGTCTGGCACCAGCCTGTTGTATGTTTCAAGGACTGAGGATGGGATTAATGGGCGATGGGCTCCCAGTGAGCCTGATCTGTCAGGAGTAAGGGCTAATCTCCTCTGATTACAAAAAAAGAAACTCTCTCTTTCAGGGTCTTAAGTGTCTGCTGGTTTAAATGTCTGCTGCTTGCAGGAAGGGCATTTAGCAACGCCTCAGACAGTCCTGAGTATAAATCTGCTGTGGCTTGTTTTTTTTAAAGTTTGTCTTGAGAAATTGAACAACTTTTATCAAAGCTGACAAATGTGAAGTACAAGCGTTCATAAATTCTCTGTGTTCGCTGCTGCAACAGAGAGGACTGTGTTAATATTAGATCATAGCAGACTTTCCAAAAACATCCAGACTGCCACTGAGTCACTTTCCACTTGCAACGGAATAGATCGGCTTTCTCAAAGAAAGCAACTTGGATTAAACATCAGAGCATTGCGCATTAATTTTAAACCCAGGAAATTATGTTCTGCTGGTTTGGGGCAGATGCTTGTATAATTATTCTGCTGTGCTGGTTGCAGCTGTTGTGTACTCATTTATACTTTTTTATAAATGAACCCTTCTTTTCTGAGAGCTGTTGGAAAAGTCGGCTCCAAGTTAAATTTGTTCATATTCATGTAATGATGCATATTTTTGTTTTTTTTTGCTGAACAGGTGGTTCAAGTTATTGAACAAGACTGGGAAGCCAGACAAGGACAGAGGAGAAGTCCTTGTGGACATCCAGTTTATGAGAAACAACATGACCGCCAGCATGTTTGACCTCTCCGCCACTGGAAAATCCCGTTCTCGCCTGAGCAAGTTCAAAGACAAAGTCCGTGGCAAGAAAAAGGAGTCGGACTCTGCGTCTAGCATGATGCCATCCTTCCCTCAGGTTCTGACAGACAGTGAGGAAGAGGAGGCAAATGGAGAGGAAGTGTGCGAAGCAAGCCGGGATGGAAAATCTAAGAAACATAAAATGAAGTCTTTGTTTTCTCCGAAGTCCAACCTGCAGAGGAATTTGTCTCAGTCCATGTCCGTCCTGCCTGCAAAGAACTCCTCGCTAAGTGGAAGTCAGTCATCTGGTCTGAACGTGGACTCGTCCGAGGGTGAGATTCTTATTTTTCTCTCAATCATCACCTTTTCTACTCCTTAACATGCATGTTAATTGTATTATGTCCTTTCAGGTAAAAAGAAGTTCAAGTTCATGATACATAAACGCTCTGGTAGCTCAGACAGCAAGGATTCATCTTCTGGTCACCAAAAACAGCTTCCTGTGGAGCCGAGTAACTTGTGCATCAATGGCAGCCATATTTACTGCGAAGAACCGCCTCCTCGGACTTCTCGCACCGGTTCCAGCTACAGCCTGGCCAGCTCAGGCCGGGGATCCATGGAGGACGTCCCTGAAAACTCTCCTCCATCTGTGGATTCATTAAAGGCAGCAAGGCAGTATTCACCCTGGATGGAAGAGGAAGAAGAGGAGGAAGAAACGGCTAAAAATACGCAGCAAAATGTAGATGAATCAAAAAGGGAGGAAGAGGAGGAAAGAGTCAAGATGGAGGAGATGAAAAGACTTGAAGAGGAAGAGGAGGCTGTTCGAAGGCAGGAGCTTGAGCGTTTAGCTGAGGAGAAGCTGAGGAAGGAAGAACGCAAAAAACTTGAGGAAAAAGCGAAAAAAGCGGAAGAAGAGAGAATGAAGGAAGAAAAAAGAAAAAGGGAACAAGAGGAAAGGATTAGGAGAGAAAATGAGAAGAGGAGGCAAGAGGAAGAGATGGCAGAACAGAGGAGGCAAGAAGAGCGCAAATTAGCGGAGGGAAAGAAAAGAAAGGAAGAAGAGGAAAGGATGAAAGAAGAAAAAGCCAGATTTGAAGAAGAGCGGAAGAGGAAGGAGGATGAGAAAGCTGAAGAGGAGAGGAGACGAAAAGAGGAGGAGAGGATGAGAAAACTGGAAGAACTGAAAAGACAGAGGGAGGAAGAAGAGAGGTTGAAGCAAGAGGAGGTGAAGAAACGAGAGGAAGAGAGGGCAAGAAAAGAAAAGGAGGAATATGAAAGACTGATGGAAGAGAAGAGGAAGCAAGATGAGGAGAAGAAACGGATTGAGGCAGAAGAGAAACTTAGGAAGGAGGAAGAGGAGAAAATGAGAAGGGAAGAAGAGATGAAGAGGAAAGAAGAAGAGGAAAGGAAGGCTAGGAGAGAGGAAGAGCTCGAGGAGAAGAGGAGGCTAGAGGAACAAGAGAGGAAAAGAGTTGCACAAGAACGACTGCAAAGGGAAGAAGAAGAAAGGATTAGGAAGGAGGAGCTGGAGAAGTTGGCCAAGGAAAAGTTGAGACAAAAAGAAGAAGAGAGACAAAAGGCTGAAGAAGAGAGAGTTAGAAGGGAAGAGGAAGAAGAGAGGATTAGGAAAGAGAGGCTGGAGCGAGAGGAAGAGGCCCGAAGGCGACAACAGGAGGAGCTGGAGAAGTTGGCCAAGGAGAAGCTGAGAAGAGAAGAAGAAGAGAGACGAAAGGCTGAAGAAGAGCGAGTTAGAAGGGAGGAAAATGAAAGGATTAGAAGAGAAGAGGAAATGAGAAAAAAGGAACAGGATGCACTAAGGAGACAAGTGGAGGAGAGGTTGTCAAAGGAGATACTGAGGCAGAAGGAAGAAAAAAATAAGCTTGAAGAAATGAAAAAGAAAGAAGATGAACAGATTAGGAGAAAGGAGGAGATGAGACAAAAGGAAGAAGAGAAGGCTAGGGAGGAAAAGGAAACACCTGAGGGACTGGCAATGGATGAAGCAAAAAAGGAGGAAGAGAGGATTAGGAGAGAGGAGACGAAAGAAAAGGAGGCAAAGAAGTCTGAGAAGGAGATTTTAACAAGAGAAGTAGAGGAGTGTGAGAAGAAGGAAAGTGGAACAAACGAAGGGAGAGCTGCAGGGAGCGAATCCAAAGATATCACTTCTACTTATCCATTTGATGAGGACTCCTCATATAATCCCTCAGAGGAAATACCCGGCTCTTCTTCTGGACCTCTCAGCCACAAAGCTAAAGAGGAAACTGTCCAGCAGAGGTTGGTTTAAACCATATTCATTACACGTTACGCTAAACTCTGATAGTTCATTAAATCAGGAACATCTGAAACACATTAGGGCATTAAAACCACCTCCAAGGTACAGTTTTCTTTTTCCTTCTTAGAAATTATTTATAATTCCTTCATTTTTTTTCATTCCTTTTCATTTTTTCATGGCCGTGCTACATTTACCTGGAAAATAAACATTTTTTCTTCTCATTAGCCTTCCTGGACCAGTCAATACACAGTGCAAAGTCTTTTTTATAAATGGGGAAACCTCCATCTGTCGATGATTTATTCAAGTTGTAATATTTCACTGAGAAGATTTAAAAAGTGGATACATGAACAAAAGAATTTTGGGTTTAATTTTGTCCCGCAACTTAATTTATTGTTCTACAAGATGTTTAGTGGACATGATCGCCTCCTAACAAGCTTCATCAATCAATCAATCAATCACCTTTTTATTTATAAAGCACTTTTCATACAGTGAGTATGACAAAATACGTATGACAGCAAAATGTGTAAGAAAAAAAAAGATTTAAACAATGCATATTAAAGCATCATTACCCCTCGAATCTTCCACACAACCCATCCATTTTTCTCAGTCATACTGTAAGAAGACTTCTAACTACTAAAGTCACTGAGACGACAAGCTGTGCAGCTCAGGCGACCAAGAAAAGTTGCACTTTTGGCCTGCTGGGGCAGCCGCAAACACTTTTCTTTGCATATATACAACACAAAATGTTTGTTCTTACTATTTCGGATTGGTATGCTTTCTGAATTTTGCTAAGTAGCACTTCGGACACTGAGGAAAGAGGGAATGTACACGAATTAGTTATGTCAGATTCTTGACCTTATTTTATATCAATCAGATTGATGCAACGTGATCTGACACATTCAGTGGATCTTAAACTTAGTGAAAATGAGCCTCTTTTCTGTCAGAGTGCTAAATGAAGTGATTGGTGATCACTAACATCTGAAGGATTCCACTTTTTGACACCATAGGCATCACAATTTGATGTAAAAACATTAAATACAACTAAAATATTTCACAAAGTGGTGCTCAAATGACGTTTGAGAGCACATAAAACCCTGTGGTGAACACAGGGTTAAAGCTGTGCAATTCAAGTTAGCCACCTTATCGACAGATCAGCAAAGGAGGTAGTGAAGCTTAATTTGTATGCACGATGGCCGTGATACAGGGCGCATTTACATGTGCAGAGAGTTAACTGCACGTTCTTTATGATCTGTTTTGTACTTTGTCACAACTCAGTACTTCTTCTGCAAACTGACCCCAGCATGAAAACTGCTTAGCGGTGTGTGTCTGTCTTTCGTTTTTTGAGTGTGCTAAATGAACAGAAAGACGGGGCTCATTGCACATGGCAGCTACCCCACCGTGTTCAGGTATCAAGTGAACATGAAGTGAAAGTGGCTGCACACCGGCTGATGACAGGAGGAAGATTTATAAAACGTTCAGCTCATGGATATTAATTACCGCTAGTACAGCTGCTTCTAATTAAAGAAACTCATTCTGCGTTCCCTTGTTTTGCAACACTCCCACACAAGTTCATAAATCTTTTTTCCCCCTCCCTATTACCCTTGGTAACTTCATTAAGGTTACAACATAGCTGTGAGGGAGTTCTTGTGCATGATTTTGTTTTCTTGCCTCAGCATTCTGACTTAATTGTAAAACATGTCATGTTCTCTTTGTCTCATTTTCAGATGTCAGTCATCTGGGTCAGTCGTGGGAAGCGCGGCTATTTTTGGTAATGAAAAGGACCCAGTTGGTACTCAACGGGAAAAAAGACCAGCTCCTCAGCCTCCGGGAAAGAATCAAGCTGGGCGGCAGCGACAGGACCAGCAGGATGTGTCAGTAATCAAGCAGATCAAAGACAAAACTGTCAAAACTGTCAGTGTCCTCCCCCAGCGCTCCATGCAAATTATTAGTCCGCTGAGCAAGGCTCCTACTGATTCAGAGAGCAGCCAGAGTGTGAGGCAGAACGCTGGCACCAAAGTAACATCAGCAAGACAAGGTAAACGCCCTCCGCCGTCCAGACCCGGCTCTGTCGAAGAGCCGTCTTCTGAATCCAGAACAACTTTGTCCCACAAAGGTGTCTCAGAGACCAAACAGTTGGCTTGTAGCTTGAACCCATTTGAGGATGATGAAGATAAAAATGAGCTCACGGCTGAAGATGATAGAGCAGTCTCTGGTCCAGTACACTGGCCTCCTGTTGTGTCACAAAATGCTGATAAAGATGCTTCCTGTCAGGGGAAAGTCAAATCTTTAAAGATGGCTCGTGCTCCTCTGCCTCCTGCTAAGAATGACGCCGCTTCGACCAATTTAATCAACCGTAAAAATGATGGAGGGGACTTTACCGACGCTGCCAACGGAGCCAGAAGTAGCGGGGATGTCCAGGAGAGTTCAAACCAAGATCTGCAGCAGGCAAACGGGAAGATTGTGGCGGTGGCAGGTGTGAAAGAGGAGGGGCCCCCGAGTGCACGCAGGTGAGACGGAGTAACTCATCAAACAGACAAAAAAGCTCGCCCATCAGTTTTATATGAAAGATCACACACAACTTGATTTTATAAACGCATTGCAGCAGTAATGGTAACAAAAATATTGTCTTTTTTATACATGGTTGCTAGATACTTTTGTTTTTGCTTTGCTTTTATTTTTACAAAGAAATGTACTAAATCTCTTGCCCATCAAAGCTCTCTCTTTTATTTTAATGGCAGGCTTCAACCTGTGAAACCCCTTAATCCTCCCGAGCAGCAGGCTGCCTCAGTTGTTCAAGTGGAAAGTAACAAATCCACAGGAATCCTCAGTGGAGACCAGGTTAAAACAAAGGTATCGTTTTTCCCCCTCTTTATGTAAAACATTTCATCTTTAAAGGAAAAAAGGAATTACAAGATGAAATAATTGAACTGTTTATTTGCATTGGTTATCAACAATTAACAAATTCTTTTATATAATGTATATTAATTTATTTATGTATTTTTTTTCCATGTGGTAATTGCATCAATTATGAGTTTTGCTTGTTTAATGTAACTGAAATAAATGCTTTTGACTCAAAATAAGTGCTTTTGATATTTGAATGCCTGCTTTTGTTGAGTGCCTCATGTTGTGTGTCATCTCCCAGGCTGACGGTGGACTGGCGGGCCCTTACTCCCAGCTGACTCGGGAAGAATTGATCTCTCTGGTGTTGAAACAGGAGAGCCAGCTCTCTGAGAGAGACAAAAAGATATCTGAGCTGGAACAGTACATTGACAACTTACTTGTGCGGGTCATGGAGGAGCAGCCAAGTATCTTGATGTCCATGATCTCACTGAAGAAAGCCATCTGAGGGGTTTCACACCCGACACTTCACTCCAGCGGTTCAGTCCAGAGTTCTGACTTTATTCACTAAAGTTTTACGTGACAAACTTCTCTTCCAAAGATTTTTGGATTTTCATTAACACAGCTGGAGTAATTGATCAGCAGTTTATGAAGCTGTAAAATGTTCAATGAAGATGTATGATCAAATTTTAAGAGTAAGGAAGAAGCCAGAGCTCTTGCAAAGACTATAACCATTCGAACTAAAGTCTTGACTTGATTGAAGGTTGTCATTTGAGTTCTATATATGAAAGTGTTCAAATTAAATGTTTTTCTTGTGATACTCTGAAGGAACATAAATTTATACGTATGCATCAGTGACTTTACTGATGTAATGTTTTTTTCTCTTCATGAAGAGTCTTTTCTACTGTCAAACTATGCATTAGTTTTTTTTGTATTTTTCGTGAATGTCATTGGTTTACATGACTGCTAACTCCAAAGCAAAGCACTTTAATTACCTTACTCTATTAATGCGATGAACACTGTACTTTTCTAAAGGTTATTGCTTTAACTGCTGTATTAAATTTGAGAAATAAAATGACAAATTTAAAGATAAGTTATCATTGTAGTGCTATTTCATTTGACATATGTTTTTTTAATTCAGGTTCAAACACAGGATTGTGACAAGTGGCTGAAATGAGTTTCCTCCAGAGGGGGGTCCCCTTAGACATTTGAGGTGGCTCAGGCATCTGGTCAGGATGCCTCCGTGGTGAGGTTTTACAGGCACATTCCACCGGAAGTAGCCGTAGGGGTTGGCCCAGGGCACGGTGGTGAGATTACATCTCACGGCTGGCCAGGGAGTGCCTCTGGATCCCCATGAATGAGCTAGCTGATATGGCCAGGGAGAGGGAACAATGGGTTTCCTGCTCAGGCTGCTGCCCATATAACCCGATACTGATAGAAGATGGATGGTTGGTTCTAAATGCAATGTGAAGACATCCCCAGTTTTATAAGATCAAGCACGATTTTGTAAATGGAGCCCTTTTGTCAACATTGCACAGAATAACCACACACACTATTAGCAGAACAGAAACGGATTTAGACAATCTTTCAAAAGTGTACACTTATTTCTGAGAACTTTGTTTCTACCATATCAAACATCCATTATAAATTTTTTCCAGCAGCGAAGGTACAGAGAAGGTACAATAACGTCAGCAATCACTGCACAGACAATCTCTGCACACTTTTAACTTGTCTTAGCAACTTGTCTACTAACTTGTCTTTGAGGCAGTCTGGACTTTATTCAAGTGTGTGTTCTATATAATTTTCTGTTAATGTTGAATAAATAGTAGGGGTGTGACCATTCATTTTAACAACGATTCGAATTCATATCACGGTTTGTGGTTACGATACGATTCATGAACGATTCTAGTTCATTTAGAACGATACAATCCGAAACGTTTCAGTGACTTGAAATCGATTCAGTATATATGTCATCAGCTATCATCAAAAATTCAACCAGTGTGATTGTCATAAATACCTGGATGCTGGACAGTGCAGGGAAGTTTCTTAGGAAGAAGAATCTTAGCTTCTTTCAAGGGAATCAAGTATAAATTAAAATATGGGTATAAACAAAACAAAAGTTCACCTCTCCAAGTTGAATCAACAGGGGCTGAACCTTTTTTGGCACTATTTTCAATACTTTTTAAAAAAAATGAAAGTTCAGTTAGTGCAAACAATATTTTATATACTCTGCAACTTCCACTATTTTCTCAACAAAGAAAGTGTAAAAATAAAATCTTCCACGCTTTGATCCAAAGTATTTATCAGTATCGATTTTAATCGATTCAATACCTTTTATAATGTTTCTAGATGGATAAATATTGATTTTACTAGGATCTTCCCAAGCACATATCGATCTGTTGAATCATAGGAATATAGAATCGGTATATCGATGCATCGATTAATCGTTACACCCCTAATTGCAAGGTAAGAATAAAGGCGCGCAATAAGCTCGCTGGCTGTAATAACTTTTTCACTCTCCTTGAGAAGTGATCTCCTGTGTTGTATTCGACA
>JAVQJG010274988.1:0-18243 GCA_036024015.1 Craterocephalus amniculus
TGTAAGCATGTACGAGTTCTTATTTAACCTCAACACTACCTGTTATTATGAATGTTGTAAAAAATAAACAGGAGGGGTTAATGTCTACTGAGGGCAATAGTTTGAACACACACTTTATGCATCGTAGCTTTCGGGCTCTGTCTACCTGCCAACTGACACACCTGCTATCATCACATTTGAGTTCTGAGAAAAAAAGGCTCAATAAGAGTGCATTGTCCAGATATAAACAGTGCATGCTTGTGCCTTATATACACGTTGACTGTGCTGCTGCAGCATTACTTCACTGTTCTGAGCCATCATTACATCCCTGCATCCTTTTATTTACAATACATATATGTTTGGCACAAATGAACTGGTAAATTGGGGCATGTCCTTTTTTAAGAGTGCCGAGGCCAGTGAGTGTGATATTTCTGGTTCAAACCAAACAACAAAGTAGAGCCACCGAGCCTTGATGCACCGCAGTGCTATTGCTACAAAGTGTGCCTTGCAAAATAAAAACTTGTCCAGACATTTAAAAGACAACCACACAGACTTGTCTGTGATTTCAGTCAGGAATGACAGGCGATAATGTTGTTCATCGGTTTGCAACACTGTTTTGTCAGAAAAAAGCACAAACCCTCTCCCAGCCCGTAGTAAACCTACAGTAGCAACATACACAGAGTAGACAGCGCTGAGCGTCGTCAGAGCTCAGGCATGTCCATGTTTAGTAAATGCACATAAAAATTATTTATATAAATATATTTTAATAAGTTTAAATAAAAGAAAGTCCTACAGAAATTAACTGACTAATGTTGTAGTGAGCAATGGGATCTTAAACTGACTTTGCACTATAGCCCATTTAATGTTTCATCAAGGCAAAACATTAAATGAACTAAATATACTGAAACTTTTAAAAAAAAATATTTCATTAGCCTACAATGTTTACTTAATTTATTAGAGATTAGATATATATTTTCTTTTTTTAGTTATAGTAATATAATGTTTTATGTATAGTTTCATTTATGCAAGGAGAATGAATAAACTGAAGCAATGGTATGGTAATTAAAATACGTTATCCCCTGTCATCCTCCAATTTCCAAAGTCTAGTGCTTCTGGGTATAACTTGTTACAAAAAGCACCGGAAAGTATTGAAATACAAATGGTACTGGTGTCAAAACAGAAATTTGGTACCATGACAATGGTCAACTACTCAGTTCAAGATAACTAGAATCAATCCGGAAAAAAAAAAAAGAAATATGTCAAAAGTCTTTTAAATATGTTAAAAGTTTTTTAAGTTAGTCAGTTGTGAAAACGCCTTGCTCACGGAAAATTGGATGATGGCAAACTAAATGATTTAGGAGCATAAGTCTTGTGCATAGCTGTAAAGTCATCTGCATTATGCATAAAAACAAAAAAATGTTAATGAGTGCAGAGTAAATCAAGAACTTTCTACTTGATGCTGGCCTTATAATAGCTAAACATTAAATATGTGTTGCCTTTCAGAGAAACAAACATTAAAAAGAAGAGTTTTACAACAAAGCTTCATTGATCGAAACAAAAATAAACCTCTTTTCAGAAGATGGAAAGATAGGTGGAAGTGTTGTGAAAAAGGGAACAGCTCATGACCCAAAGCACTAAAAAGTGCATCTGCTGATGTTTGTGTGTTAAAGACTTAGGGCAGTCACTTAGTTCAAATCTTTTTCCAAAAAATATGAAATATGAGGTTTTTGTTTATATTTTTCAACTCTAAAGTACCTTGGGAATCATGTGGGAAAGATCTCATACGCTGTTCTTTCTGCTGTTTATTGATGTAAGCACACTTACAGTAAGTGTACCGTTGTGTGAGTAACGTTGTTTTAATCTGATGATGTACAGTTAAATGAAAAACAACAAAAAATGGGTGACTGTCCATATTCCTACAGTCTAGTCGATCTCTGTCTCTGTCTTTGTCTGTGTCTCCATGGTTTTATCTGTCTTTCCTCTTATTTGCTCACAGTGTTTTGACAGCATGCTTATATTTAGTGGTCTGGTTCTACAGTCAGGTTAAACACACACTCACTTGCTTTCATAAAATGATCGCGCTGCTAGCTAGACACATATGTGTAAAAATGATCTGGTTTATCTTGATACTGTTTTTATGATTTCAAACAAATTACCCAACCATAATCTTTGGCAAGTAAAATCAACATTTTGTGCTGTGTGTGTATAAAGCACAGGGTTATAAGTTCAGGAGGCTAATGTGTATTTGTCACGGCTGTCACACAACACTGACAGGCACACTGTACATTGCCATGAGCAGGCTACAGTTCTCATTTCTTTCTTACAGCAATGAATTGTTATACACTAAGTAAAGTAGCACAATTGTGTAATTTAAAAAGTGCTTTAAAAATCTGCCTGCTGCAATGCATATTTACCATTAGCCACAATAAATGAGAAATAATTGGTCATGTTAAGCTGTCTACAAATGTTCTAATCCCCAAGAAAACATAAAACTGTATGTTAGAATTAGGTCTGACCAACACTAAGTATTACGATGGTTTTACTCGTAATAAAGAAGATTTTCAGCAGCATGCTGTGAATCTCTGGTCAGACTGCTGCAGTACTGTTCTAATTCAGACTTCCGAGACCCATATTAGGTTTCTTCCTCTTAGGTTAATGCAAGAAATCACCCTCTTAATTGGATTTTTAATGGGATGAATGTGGGTGCAACTAAAATGAATATTACCCCTCTCTACTTGAATTCGATTAACAGGGTAGATTCAAGGGAAAAAGTAGGTTTAGATATAGATTTGGTTTTGTATGACTGTTCTCATTCCTCATTGTTGCTGAGTTATTTTTTAGAAAGTGAGTTCTCACAGGCCTCTTCATCCTGCTGTTGATGAGTCTTCATCACTTTCATGCTGGAGGGATTTCTGTTTGAAGCACACTAGTCCTGACCTCCACACACACTAAATCAAACAGAGCCATTCTTTGGTCTCCTTGTTTTATGGTGTGTGCATCCTTGTCACATCAGCATGGCTTTGCATCGTGTCTGTGAGCTTATGTGACGGAAGATCGGCGACAAAAGTCTTTTCTTTTCAGTGTCAGCCGTCCCTGTCTCTCCTTCACACTGGTCCCATTTATAACACTAGTGATACAATGATTACTCTTCTATAGCTGCCTTTTCTGTCTCTCTTTAAGAGACAGACATGCTAAACAACCTCAAATAGCCTTTAGAGTTAGCTGGCTTCACCAGCTGGAAAATGCTGACAGATCAAAGCGTACAGGGCTGTTTCAAATCATGTAAAACACACAGTACTAAAATGTCATTTGGTTTGAATGAATGTAATTTATCTCTTTAAGTTGGATATGGGTATTTAGCAAAGTATGTCCTCTGTCAAGTTGTCTTTGAAGAAGTTACTTCAGAGCAAATATTTCCATCTGTTTGAAGTGTTGATTAATCAGTTACACCTACTGTAACTGATTTCTTACAATGTTTTCCAGATGCTTTTTTAATGAATATCTACAGACAGGTCTAACCAATGGGACTTAAAGGGACTACAAGTGTTCTTTGTCGATGAATCCTTTGCACTCATCCATGCAGTTTTAATCCAGTGGGAGAATGACAGACTCTGACTAACATAAAGCTTTTACTTAAACTTTCTCTCTCCTTCTTAACAGTGCCATCATTACCTCTCAGCTTACATGTGGATAGAAACTCAGCGAGTCAGCTCAGCTATTATCACCCTATTAGATAGGCGAGAGAAGGACTTAAGGGTACACGTTCTTTCTATAAACTCAATTCTTTGCGCACCTTTTCACACTAGCACTCCATCTTACTGGCTGTAGGGTCCATCAGTCACATTTACCCTGCCCCATGTTTCTGTCTTAGAACAGAAAATAGAAAGTTAATACCAGAGGCTACATGGTGAGAATTCTAGTGCTTGGAAATGATAAATCATTGTTCATTTTTCTCATTACCAGCCTTTGACTAAGGAAAATGTGCTTTATTATGCAGAGATACCCAATTTTAACACATCTTCATAAATATACCCATTTCTTTGTAAATGGTAAATGTGAATGGTGTCAGGACTAAAGACAGCATCAACATCCACATCCAGCATGGGTTATATTTTGACCTAAAACAACCCAGCTTGTGTTAGCCCTGATTAGTTCTGTGTGAAACACAGATAATGTCTGTAATTTCATTACTCAGAACTGTGCATTATCTTTACATACCACTGATTTTCACTGACATTTATACTTTTAAAATGATTTTGATAATATATTGTATATCATACCTATTATATTATAATGTTATTCACATAATAGTATAAATAGAAATATACCATTTGCACTGCTTGTTACATTTTATCTAATGCTGAGTTTTTGGACAGAATTTCCTTCTGACCGGTTACAGCTATTCTGAACTTTATGAGTAAATTGTGTTGTTCATGTATTAAAAGCTGTAGCAAGAATAGGTCATTGCTATTCCCAACAAAGGAAGGAGTTTTCAAAGATTCATTCTAAGGGAATATATTTTCAAAAGGAGGTGGAGCAATAGCACATAATTAAAAGAGAAATGGTCTGAAAGCATCCTGCTTGTACTGGTGCAGTCCAAAGGAGATAATCACACGCAGACATGGGATTAGGCAAGCTGACAGTTAGATCAGAGCTGTGGATAGGATTACAGTCTGTAACATGAGATTAGCATTATACATACCAGATTAATCTGTTATTGCTGCAAACTAAATTAGTTATGATCCCTGTGATTATCTCTTGGCCACTGATAGAAGAACCTTTTGCAACCTTAGAGTCACAGAACTGGAGAAAGAAAGGAGCTTTGTACTCATGATGCTGTATGTGATAGGGGTTTGAAAGGGACGACAGAAAGTTGGGATCTGAGGAAGAGAGCTCACTGATACGACTACCCTTTTAAAATGTTCTTTTAAAATGTTGTGAAAAGCTGTGATTTAAAAAAATATACGTAGTTTGCATAAAACAGATTAAAATATCTTCTCTTTTTTTGCGCTACCCCTATCTTCCTCTTTACTCCATATTTCACAAGTACTACATAGTTAGCTACGTTTGGAAAATGTTTTTTAAAAAAGTTACATAAGGGGAATCTTTAATGGGAAACGATCATTCAAAATAGAAACAAGAAGTCGAATCTAGATTACTCATGTAGGTTTGAAATGGCTGCTCATCATAAATGGCTGACCTTGGTCAACCAAAAGACCTGCAGACAGCTGGGGAAAAAAGTTTTCCCCAGTCATTTCACAAGTAAGAGCGGCGTCAGTGTCACCTCACCGCTGCTGGGACCTTATGATTTCAGCACAATGACTCTTCTTTTGCACTCCCACTGGGAAGCAGCGCTCAGAGATGATTAAATGAACATTCCCAGGCTGCTTGTCATTCTCACAGCCTGAGCATTGGGTTGTTTTCATAAAGCGCTGCCGCTCAAACCAGTACCTGTGTTATTGCCGTTATTGCTGATAATGAAAAGTAAAAAACTAAACTTGCTATGTCTTACGGCAAGAGAAGCAGCAAAGACATGACCAAGGCGAGAAAACCCTGTTGTAGATAGAAGCACTCCCAAGTGTGTTTGTGTAAAAAGAGAGAGGAAAGAGATAACATGAGAGGGTGTTTAGGGGGTGGGGGGCATGTCAGGAGAAAAACAGAGTAGTCTAAGTTTGGATCCAGGGCTCCTGTGTACGTGACATCTGACCTGGGGCATTTCTGAGAACCAACACTCTCCCAAGTGTGAATAGCTCATTGCTCTGCATATATGTGTGACTGAGTCCGTCCACATGAGTAGTTAGGGTTCTGTGGCCACTGCGGTGTCTTATGCATATGTGGATATAAATCTGAACAGTGTCTACAGTTTAGTTTCCTTTTTTTGTATGTTTTGCCTTTTTTCATCCCATTGCTTTAAAAGATTACTTGAATTTTCTGTCGCATTCCCTCCGAACATATTTATCTGGCTAACCTTATCACACTCTGTGTGTTCCCTTTCTAGTCCAGTCCATAATCATTTTAACTCTGTCGTTGTTTGGTGAGGGCGGTAATGCGTCACTGGGGGCATATTGTAATATTATCATAGATTAACACTCCTTCCCACCTCCATATCTCCTCAAGCCCCACGAGTCGCATCAACTCCCTGACCACTAAGCTGCGCTGCATGGATCACTGTGTGCACTGAGACCTGGCAAGGAGACGCAGACATAATCATGAAAGTATGACTGTGTGTTTATGGTCTGATAAAGAAAGCCCCAGCACAGAAACAGCCTCACATCACCCATGACTCTGCAGATCTATGAAGCCCTTCACTCTCTTTAAAACTATCATTGGGAAAGTATTGCTGAGCTGGGAAGATAAGAAGAAAACAAAACATACAAACAACAACATGACATTCTAAACTCAGATGAATGGTGTGTTTCTCCTTATTTGTGTCTTACTTAAAGAACCATTAGCAAATTCCAGGTAAAATGGGTGTAAGAAGATTCACATGTAACATATTTACAGACCAAGCTGATAATTTATATACTAGCTTATATTTTTAGTGCATAGTTGACAAAGAGACCAACCACTGGGCAAGTTTCTTTGAGTCTCCACTGCACTCCAGAAGAACAAAGCTTCTTTCACAGTGTGTGTGAGGAGAGAAGGCTTTCATCTCTCTGTATGTTTAAACAGAAGACAGTGGAACGCAGGGCAGAGAAGAGTGTAGCTTCACACCCCACCCCAACACTCCTGAAAAACATCATACCCGCATCACACCAAAGGGCATCAAAGATAAGAAGGAACGTCAGTTTTAAAACATGAATGTACATGAGATTATGATACACAAGTCATACATTTATGAGCATGTATGAAACCATTGCTGCATCAGGTACTATTCATAAAAATGTTTTTTTTTTACTTGTATTTTTTTTTGTGGAAACCAAATAAAATTGGTCAGAGCTGTTCCAAATCTACAGGGAAATGTGTTGCTCTAGTGAATGGAGCCTTCAGATTTCAAAATAATTCATATACTGTAAAAGTCGGAGAAGTTCCAAAGTGGAAGAAAGTGCATGCGAAGAGTGCGTAACATGAGTTATATTCCTTTAAGACAGACATTTTAACACACAGCCATGTAAAAAGAAACAATGTTAAAACATGAAAATCATGTACAACTTTTTGGATGCATACTAAATTCTGATTGGCTGCAGGGTAGCCATTTATTCCTGTCCCCACTGTTGAGTGCTTAATATATCAAGCTCCATGTGATGCCATAGCAACAGAGATGCAGTCAAAGCTGCCATTTCAGATTTATTGCAACAGCTAACAAGGTAACATGAAATTAGACCTGCTGTGCATCTGACTGTTCTGGCTTTAAGTCACCCATTTATTCCTGATAATGGACACCTTGTTGGAACAGATTTCCTTATGTACACTTTATTAACATGGTAATGCAAAATGGATAATTTCCGATTCTCATTTTAAAATTTCTCAATATTAGAGTTGACTTCCAGTTCTTTTTTTAGCTTTTTTGAGTCCAAATACATGGTTTTCACTGTAGCAACAGCAACAAACCAGCATTAGATAACCTAATCAGTCTGAACAGATCATTATCTAGCATCAGAGATGGTGCAAAAGTTCAGCTTCTTACAGTATAAACAAACAGTATTGAGGGGTTGCAAGTCCAAAAAGTTGGGTTTATTTAATATGTTTTAGCGCTTAGGGAGACTTGTGTGTTACCTTTCCACTTTCACTCTTTCTCTCACACACATACCAACACGTGCATTCCAACATCTTGCAGCATGTTTCATCCTTTTCCTCAAAAGGATGAGATTCAGCCACACCCAGCATTCTTTACGCATTGCTTCATTGTTTGTATAAGTCTCATATAGTCACAAAAGCAGGGTGTGTCTACGAGAGAGACAGAGAATTAGATGAGAGAGCGATCAGGGTGGGACATGTTATTACAACTTATCATCAAACAGCCTGCCCAGTAGCCAGTGGGATTATTGTTCCCAGTTGGCCTGGATTTTGGCAAGTGTGATCTCACCAGGAGAAACACAGACTTCCTCTACTAATATCAAACATGGCCTGGAATGAACCTGCAGAAGAAAAGTTTAGTAGATGTGCAGAAGGTTGACTGAAAACCCAGCATGCTGTTATGATGGATGTGCGGATAAATAAGAAACTAAGTAAATAAGCAAAAGAAAAAGTTTTTGAAACCTATTTTATATATATAGATACATATATATCGTGAAATCCACAGCGTGTACTCTCTGGATAGCCTGCAATGTATGTGCATCTTTCTATACACGTTCATCTTTCACAGCAAGCACAGATCAGTTCACTTTCCACATAATTATCACTGTTTTCTTAGCGTCCCCTGACACATCATTTACAGCTTTTAGTGGATGGCTTTTAATGCATAACACACACATTTGTTATTTTTCATAATTACCTTATAATGGTGTCAGTTTCATGAAATGATTTTATTCTTTGTTCAGTCTGTAGTCTCAGTGGAGTCAAAAGAGCAGTGATAAGAAATGCTGAAGATATTATCTGTCGTTTTTCTTTCACTTTAGAGTGACCTTCTTAGTGTACAGCACTGGCATGAAAAGGTCTGGACAGAGAAAAAGTATGTGGGAGTACACATCCTCAGGTTTTTGAACTATGGCCTCAGGGCCAGTTTTATCTGTTGTAATTTCTGAACCGAGTATCTGCCGGTGACCACTCACAATGAAGGAATCACAGAGTTGGAGTTGGCTGCTTTGTTGCCGTGGACACCATCTGTATCTAGTCCTCAAGGCCGCTGATGTCACAGTTAAAGACACAAACATGATGTGAGAGGCGACGTCTTCCCGGTCTCTCTGTCTGCATCTCCATTTCTGTCTCTCCTCCCTGCGTTTGACAGCTCCCACTTATCACTTCTACTTCTGCAACTTCTAAAATTTCCCTGACGCAGCCCCACTCTCGCTACAGTCGCCATGACGCTCGCTTTCTCTCATTCTCATCCTGCTGTCTGAGGTTTCTTCTTCTAGGTCGTAAGTTGTTGTTGTTGTTTTATTTCAAAATGGCTGCCTGCGGTGGTTGCTTGCTTTTTCTTTTAATCATTGGGCTAGGTGGACAGGAACAAATCCAGGTAGCTAAAAGCAACACTAAATGCTTCCCACGCACACACATGTATACACAAGAGCAGTCGTATATCCAGCAGTTGATGGTTGGGGTCATATGGGGTGAGTGCAACTTGATCTTTTATGTCTTTACAACCGAACGCCCTCTGTACGCACACACACAAACTCACTCAAACCGCATACACACTCTCCACCCCTCAATGAATATTGCTGTCGCTCTCTGGACTGCTAGTAGAACCTGAGTTTAACACTTTTTTTTCATGTGTGATTGAGGCTCTTGGCACAAACACAGACTTCAAGATTTTGTCCCATTTGGCATCATGGAGAATTATGTACATTTAGGCAAACCACTTCTCTTTTAGAGATTATTATTATTAGGGATTTTCTGTGTGGAGTTTGCAGTGTTATCCTTGTGCATGCTTGGTTTTACTCCAGATTCCCTGGTTTCCTTCCAAAGCCCCAAATCATGCACACTAGTTTAACTGGTGATTGTAAATGACATCAAAAGGGAATATTCATTGGTTGGTTGTCTCAACAAGTCAGCCCCTCTTGAATAGGATAGCACATGCATAAAAATGGATGGTTGATGTTGCCATGTTGAAGCTCAGACTGAGTTGAAATATGCCCATCTTTTTTGTTCTTCCTTTTGAAATTTTTCTTTAGAATTTGTAAAGAATCTTGTATTATTTTTATTTCCATATTGCTCTGTTGTTTACTATTAAGTCTCTTGATTGTTCTTCTGCAGTAGTGTTCTGTCTTTCTTACTTATTACTACATTATGTCTCAAAATTAAAAGGAATATGCCACACCTCATATGCGTTTTCTACATATTTGGCAATAACAAAAAATTGACAATTCAAATGTGAACCAATAAATATAATTAATCTAAAAGTTAAATACTCAGTAATATCTGCTTTCAGTTTGGCCTTCATTAAAGGTTTCACATATATAGAAACAAACCAGTATGGAGCTCTTGATGCCCAATTCTTTTTTTAAGGCAGATCACAGAAACCAAGGAAATGGCAGAGATCTCTGTCCGTGCAGTCTGAGCTGCTTTTCGTCCTGCACTTATGTCAAAAAGAAATAAAATGCCAAGTTGAGGAGGTTACTTCAGACAAGTGGACAAAACATGATGCCTCTGCCTTCCAAGTTCCCCCTCTCTGGCTCTTGTCTCTTCCTTTCCCTGGCACCTGTTTGCTGCTCCAGTGTGAGGGAAAGTGAAGGAGATGGAAGCCGTGACAGATATAGGAACGAATCCCTGTGGGGTCAGATCTGTCACCAGCAAAAAGCATAGTCTCCCACAGTCAAAGAGCCTGTGCCACTGGGCTGAAAGTGAATACACATCTTCCCTGCACTGTGGACCTGTTTGTGTGTGTTCTCATGTTTGCATTACGCATCTCTGCCACCTGTTGTATGAACATGACCCCAATGAGTGCACACAGTCTCGCTTGCACAAGAATGTGGTGCATGTCACCGGACAACTCTCCTCCAGACTGAAGGCAAAATTGGATACTCGCAGCAGGCAGCAAAAAGCGATCTCTGTCTTAGATAATTATTCATAAGCTTTAATGTGTGACCTCTGGATGACTGCTGAAAAACAATATAGAGTATATAATATACAGTATTTTTAGCGTCGGTTAGACATGTAGCTAAGCTCGATGTCTGGAGAAAAGCACCACAGCATAAGTCATGAACCCCCCGGGGCTTGTTCCCCTCACACACATAGAAAATACAGAAATAGCAGGCCCCTAACAATTAGAGACAGACGGGGCACAGGCCCAATCTCCGTTTCAGAGTCTGAGATTGGATATGCACAGGTATGAAGCTTTCAGTGCAGATATTGAGTTTCCCCCTATTTTAAAACACACCACTTCCACACCAGCAGCATTTTTTCATTTTATAATGTAAAATAGTTCATATGAGATGAGATGAATCATTTGTTGGTGCTCAAGGTTTAGAGCTATACGTTGCTGACATACTGTAGAGCAGGGGTAGCCAACCCTGGTCCTCGAGCCCCTCTCCTGCAAGTTTTTCATCCATCCCACCTCCAACAAACCTGATTCAAATGAATGAGCCACTGTGATTGGTTGTTGGATCTGTTTGATTTGAATCAGGTGTGTTGAAGGAGGGATGAATGGAAAACCTGCAGGAATGGGGCTCCCGGGGACCAGGGTTGGCTACCCCTGCTGTAGAGTAATGATGCAGCATATAGATGTTCAACAGAGATATCGTTTACAAAATTATCCTCCCTGTTTCAAAATTTCAGCACACTAGTCTGAGTAAGTCAACAGGGAAAACAAAGACTGATGGGAATTTAATTGTTTTGGTGGTATTTTGGTTGTAAACTTAAAGATTAGATGGAAGGGAAGTTTTACATTTCCATTTAATCTAACTGAAGGTTTCTAGTAAAAAAAAATGTTCCCCTCTTTCCACTGTCACCCCCGGCCCCATGTTTGCTCAGGATGGGAGATTGGATTGAAAATAAGAGTTGATGGAATCCATTGGTTTCCTTAGCTTGGCATTTATTTTTATGAATTAGCTTATTTGAACACACTTATAAAAAGTTAGATTATTATTTTTTAATTGGATTATAATTTGCATGAATTGAATCGGACTGTGTGTCTGTGTGTGTTTGCCTGTGATTAGAACTTTAAAACTTATTTAAACCTATCTGTGTGATATTAAACATTTACCCTTCTCTGTTTTCCTCTCAGGGTCGTTGTTCCAGGGAGAACTGCAAGTACCTGCACCCTCCTCCTCATCTAAAGACACAGCTGGAGATCAATGGCAGGAACAATCTGATCCAGCAGAAGAATATGGCCATGCTGGCCCAGCAAATGCAGCTCGCCAATGCTATGATGCCTGGCACACAGCTACCACCTATGGTGAGAGGACACACACGTATGAACACACCACAGCTACTGTCCATGGTGAGACCACATAAATGTTAAAGCTTACAGATATATAGCTCTTTCACTCTTTATGTGATTTAAGATATTTTGAACTTCTTTTTCCATAAGTTCCTATTGTTTTCCACATGAAAGCCTTATAGACTGTAGTATGTGCAAACATGTTCTGTTCTGTGCTTAAATTTCTTTGCTTCTACTTTGTTCTGCTTAAGCCCATGTTCTCGGTGACACCAGGCCTGGCTACCAACGCCAGCGCAGCAGCAGCTGCTGCAGCTGCAGCCTTTAATCCATACCTAAGTCCCGTGTCACCGAGCCTGATGCCTCCAGAGATCCTGCCCAGCACCCCTGTCCTAATGGCCTCCAGCCCTGCTGTCAGCCAAGTCCCAAACGCTGCCGCCGCTGCAGCTCAGAAACTGCTGAGAACAGACAGACTTGAGGTAATAAACAAAGCAATTGCTAATTTTCTCAGAGCTTTGTTTTGGAGTTTAACTGCTTTGTGTAAATAGGAATCTGCTGCTTTCTCCCCAAAACCTCCAAACCAATAAACTTTACTTCATGCTGGGATTCTCATTAGTCAAAGTGGAGTCAACTATGATAAAAAGAGCTTGTAAAAAGAGACAAGAGTTGTTAACAAGTAGTTTAACAAGCTGGCATATAATGGTACCTTTGTTTGACTTGCAAACTGTTTTGGAAACTTAACTGTAGAGCAAAAATGCATATGAATGAGTTAAACTAGTCCTACGAAAATAAAAGAAAAATTAGTATTGTATTAACCATCACCTTAGATCTGTTTTGTTCTAACAGTTCTTGCGCCTCACCTACTTCTGGTAAACTTCATGCTTTTGCACAAAACAACATGAGACACTTACCAGAAGGGAGTCTGAACTTGTTTTGATGTTCATTTGATTAGCAAAAGTGCCAACAATTTCATCATACATGATGGGTAAAAAACCACAAAGCGAGTTAATTCTTGTCAAGAACTGTAATCAGTGGTCCTCCAAAATTATAATATACTTTAAAAAATGTATGTTATAATAATATTTACATAAAAGACTTTTGTATCTGTAAAAAGTTCACCCAGTGACTACACAGTAAGAGTAAAATGCTGAGAAATAACCATGGCGTAGCTCAAATCTAAGAGGAGGTGCTGCCCTCTGCTGTCTTCCATGTAGACCTGTAAGTCTCTGAGACTCACTTTTCAATTCATCTCAGTTGTACATCTGGAGGAAATATAGATGACTATATGTATGTCCGTTGTGTTAAAGTTCAAAAGTCAGGCATAAGTTGGACCTAATTTGAACCTGTTTATCAGGTTACAAAATGTATAATTTTATAACCTGATAAACAATTTTGGGGAAACAGGAAGTGTAGACATGTGAGATCTGGAGAAATCACTAGATATGAAAGTGTCCTTTCATATCTAACACAGAAGGGTGCATTCTTTGAAGCCTGTAGATGCCTTTAAGATGGTAAAATCAAATCAAATGTATTTGTATAGCACATTTAAAAACAACCCAAGTCGACCAAAGAGCTTAACATCAACAGAAGTAAAAAGTGAAATAACATTTTAAAACATTCATAAAAGCTGTCTCAATAGAAGTAATGAAGTGACATTTTTACTGTCGTTATGAAACAAAGCAAAACAATTTAAAAAAGGAATAGTCTTTTTGTAAGGACACACAAAAGTTTTAAAAAAGAAATACGTTTTCAAGTTAACATTTCCATTATAACGATGAAGTAAAAGCCTGATGAGTCATACACAAATTAGGAAGTAGTGAATCCATTTAACTATTCTCGTACAGTTCTGAAGTTGGAGATTAACCTTTTATCGTCCTTTCTCCTGTTTTAGGTGTGTCGGGAATATCAGAGAGGAAACTGCGCACGGGGGGAGAGCGACTGTCGCTTTGCTCACCCTGCAGACAGCACCATGATTGACACCAATGACAACACTGTCACTGTATGTATGGACTACATTAAGGGTCGATGCTCCAGGGAAAAGTGCAAGTACTTCCACCCACCAGCCCATCTGCAAGCCAAAATCAAGGCTACCCAGCATCAGGTGAACCAGGCCACAGCCGCCGCGGCCATGGTGAGCAGTCTGCATTAGTGAAGTCGTACTCATTCATACTCACACAACAGGTTAAGGAACGCTGTCAAAAAATGTTGATTGAGGCGTAGCCATGTCTAACTGAATTATCCAGGGAGTTAAGTTCTGTGTCCAATTTTTGCATTCATGTGCAAACTTGTTTCACTTTCCTGATTGGTATTTTGTAGCATTTTCAGTTCTGCTTTTGCCAGGTCAAACTTGAAAGGTCTGCATGTTGATTTGGGTAAAATCTGCTCAGTGCTGGATGACATGAAGAAGGATCAAACAACAGAACATTATGACCCAGATTATTGTTGCATCAAATGTTTTTCCTCCTAATTTGCCAAAGCTGACTGTCTTGTTCCTCGTTCATTTCATCCCAGACCACAAGCACAGTGCAGTTCCTCTCTCTGTCTCTCTTTGGTGGCCTGGCCTTATTTTGACTCCATTGTTTCTGTGCTTCCTTTCTAAAACTTCTCTTCCTCTTGACATAATTAAAAAGGATTCATTGTGCTTTTAGTGATGTCCTGCAGTAACAGCACCGGTGAATAGTAGTGCATCCACGCTTGTCTGTTGTTCAGTGTTTTTCTATTTGCCCTCAATGACACAGTGAACCTAAGGGAGTGAATCATTGTAATGTGAACCTGACTATGATGTGCACAGTGCAACAGAAACCTGCAAATTTTGCTTCCATGTAGTTTTCTTTCCAGTCGCTGAGAACCGAAGTGGTAGTTGAATAATTTTCTCATTGATATATTCATCCATTCTTGTGTGACGATGACTAATGTAGAGTGGTAGTTATCATTTATTCTTGATTATCATCTAACTGTGGAGTAGTAGAGCTAGCGTCCACACTGTGCATGCCTTAGTCCTGTTATCCCCTTGTATATTGCATTCCAATGATTTGTTTTTTTATTTGTTTTGTTTTTTCTCACCTATACCCAAACTGCACTGCTGCCCCCATGATGCACCTCTGCTTGCTGGTTTATGTTAATGCGCTTGAACCCCATTGGCCCATTGCCATCATGTGCTCGCTGCCTGCTAATTAAGACTCAGTCGGCTGTCAAATCACTGAAGCGACCCCTCGACGCAACCTTTGACCTGGTACTATGACCTTTCACCTTTTAGCTTGGCATGTGGCTTTGTCGTAGAGCAGTGTTTAACCAGATACCTAGCTATGTTTGTCTCTCAGTGCAATGTCTTTTCTGTCCTCCTGTTGATCTGTCATTGTTGCCTGTGATAAAACGATTGCGGCCTTTCTATGGTTAAGTTGCACCCAATGAAAATGCTAAGTTCTTGCAGCAGTCACCACAAACCACCACAAACACAAAATTTGAATTTAGAATTGATTAGAAGCCGCAATCAGTTCATCACCTGCAGCTTATTTAACAAAAGTCGTGACGGCTGGAGAGGTAGAGCTTCTGTAATGGTGGCATGGCTTTAGTTTTATGTCTAAATGTTAATGTTATGGAGCAGCTCAATCAAATGTGTGCATGTCTGTGTTGCTAGTGCATGTCAAATAATTACCGGGTGGGGTTAAGAATAGTCTTTGTAACCATACAGGAGTGATCCCACTGTTACAGGTTATCACAGTTCAAATGATAGTTCACTCAACATCAGTTTTTCTCATTGATATTCAGACCTCAAGAATGGCCTCTTGTCAAGATCAAGCCCACAGTCTGTTCTTTTAGCATGTAGATGTCAAAATCGGTTGCAAATGCGTCTTGGCCTTAGGCCATTTTTGACTTTTGTCTGAGAGTGAACCATCACTTAAACATGGCTTACACAGTTTATCATGGAGCTAGCAGTGCAGCCTCCCTTTCTCTGTGCTTCCCACCTGTTCCACCTTGTTAGCAGCCTTATTGTTTTAATAGTTAATGCTTGCTTATGTTGCATCTAGTTAGCCCAATGTGTAAAAAGTAAATAAACCTGTTTATTAAATATATGAATGCTTCTTAGCACATAGCTCCAGTAAGCAACATGCTCCTGCTTGTGTAGTACTTGTGTCAGACTGCTGCTTGCTTGCTACTGATGATATGAAATTGTTATTGCTATACACACAAAGATGTTGTGACACTATTCCTGTGATGTACTCTAACATATGTGCCTTTTTTGTTTTCTTTCCTGTTTTTGCCTCTTTTCTAACGCTCTCTCTCTCTATTCCACGCACCTCTCTCTGTCTTTCTTCCTCTCTCTTCCTTTCACTTTCTTTCTCATTGACTTGCCTCCATCTGGATGGGTAGGGCATTGCCCCTAGCGTCATGGCTCCCCTCCCAAAGCGGGCAGCCCTGGAGAAGGCCAATGGGGCCTCTGCCATGTTTAACACCGGCATGCTCCAGTATCAACAGGCCCTGGCCAGCATGCAGTTTCAGCAGCAGGCTGCTTTCCTCCCATCAGGTATGGCTCCCAGAGCAACCATCTTACCACCTAGTGGATGGCTGTATCAGTCTAACCTGGCTCCTGCTTGGCCGGGGTTGGCAGGGTGTTAGATTGGGAAACAGATAATGTTTGGTAGAAAATTTCACATCCATGTAAATAATAACCTTCACTTTTTTAGTGTATGCTTTCAAAAGATGTGCTTTATGCTTTGTATGGCGATGCATGGCCACTGGGTAATAAGGAGGGGTTAGAATGTCTCAATACCTACTAATTGCATTAACACAGCTCCACATATAGTTACATCTGCTTGTAGCTGTTAAGACATCATTTTGGTTTCAGAAATAAATCAGGCTAAAACTAGAAGTGCTGTATAGAAGGTTGTAAACATAAAGCATCCACAGTGTGATCACCAGTGGTTCTGGGGCTTGGGCTTGGATGAATGGGGGCTAATGGGTTTCAATAATGATATCTTGCACCTCAGTATGACAGCAGGCTGGTTTCTGCACACATCTACTCTTCATCTCACAGAGTTTGAATGATTCATACTAGATGATTAAATTTATAACCCTGCTATCACTCTTGGCGACATTTACAAGATTAAACTACACGAGAAGCTTGCAGTTCAGACTCTTAGCACATTGCCTTATGTTGTGTTCACCACTTCGCCTTCTCCAATCACTGATGTCTGTGTCCATGAAATATTAACCTTTTTTTCCCACGTTATCTCTCCCTTCACTCTAACGAACCTTGTGATGGGCTGTTTTGATTTCTCTTCCCTATCCAATCCACTTCCTGTTGCACTGCATGATGGGCAGGCTCGATATTGTGCATGACACCTGCGGCCAGCATTGGTAGGTTCAAGATTTCCTTCTTCAGTTATTTGTAACATCATGTCTGTGAATCACTGGTCGTCAAAGTGTAAGTTTCCAGTGAAGTTTATTGTTTTGTATTTCCAGCTAAAATACATGCGTCACTGTTTTTTAGCCCTGAAAAGATGTGTTTTATGAACTGAAACTTAAGCAAGAATTTACATAAGGAAAAGAAAATATTTTGTTATTTACATTTTTCCAAATTACCTGTATGAAAGATGTGGTTCATAGTATCAGTCTGACCTGTATTTTTTGTGTAAACTTTCTGTATATTGTTTTAACATTCAATCTCTTGCTTGACTTAAACTTGGCTTTTGGCTGGACTAACCTGACACTTTTTGATACTCCTTTAAAACTTTTTTTAACTGAGGGTGTTCAATTATAACTCTCCCCTTTATCTCCTCTGCCATAAATACTTTTGTTTACAGAAGTGTTTTAACACTACTGCATTTTTCCTTTTTTTGTGGAACCTTTTAGATTTAGTTGCAATGTGGCATTTGCCAGTGAAATACAGCACTCATGAAACACACAAATATGCAGCATGTCCCTGCTGCTACGCTGTACCACATCAAGTCATCAGATCACATGAGTCTTGTCAACCTTGGCAGAGGGAAGAAGGGGAACCAGTTAAATCAAATCCCTCTCTGGCTCCTTTTCTCCTTCTCCTTCCCTCGTTTGTCTGGTGTGTATCTGGCAATACTGCTCCTCTGTGTACTTGTGCTTACATGATTTTCCCTCCAAAAAAGTTCCCATGATGCATGGTGGTACTCCAGCCACTGTGTCTCCAGCCACCACATCTGCCACAAGCGTTCCCTTTGCAACTGCCTCCAACAATCAGGTTTGCATATCTATCTATCTATCTATCTATCTATCTATCTATCTATCTATCTATCTATCTATCTATCTATCTATCT
>JAVQJG010274998.1:0-20174 GCA_036024015.1 Craterocephalus amniculus
AGAGCGTTTGGAGCGTCAAGACCGTTTTGATCTAAAATGTCAATCGTCTGATTTACGAGCATCCAGCGTCCAACTTTGAGCAGCGAGAGCGTCTCGCTGCTTTTGGTCTGAACGCGCCAGGGGGCTGCTATAGTTGAGCATCTGCGTAGCAGTTTGAGAGTTAAGGGCCTTTCTCAGTGGCAGCTTAACTTTACGTACTTATTTACTAACTTAACTCTACAGTTATTTAACTGTGGAACTGGCGCCTAAGCCAGCTTTAATCAGATTAAGATGAAGCACACCTTGATGGGTCAGCAGTCCATCACAGAGACAACCAACCAGTACTTACTCCTTGGGCCAGTTTACAACCACCTAACATTATGTGTGGGACTGTGGGAGGAAGCTGGAGAACCAGGAAATGACCCCCACATGGAGAACCAGGATAGTACCCTCAGTTGGAGAACTTAGATACACTGCAAAAACTCCAACTCTTAAGACCTTTACACACTGGGACCGATGCGAATAAACGGCACGAAATTGCGAATAATTCGGAGGTGAAACACCAACGTCTTTGTCTATTCACACCAAGTCTGATGCAAAATTGCGAATAAATTATGAATATTCCAGAACAGACTCGGGAGGTGAAGACAAACATGGATTAAACGTCAAGCAATGACGATTTTGTCCTGTTGCTGACAAAAACGAAGAAAAAAAGAAAACATTGGGTACGTCCTATCCTAGAGAAGAACTCATTTCTCCACAGCTTCTTTACCTCCTCCACTGTAAAGTAAACAAAATTAAATTACGCTGTATCCGATCAGTAGATGAGATCAGAAAATCACCAACGGAAGCCACTATTAAGTGTTTTAAATGGTAAATTGACTGTACTTGTATAACGCTTTTATATTCAAAGCTTTTCTAGTCGAAGCGCTTTTACAGAGAGCTTTGCCTTTCATTCACCCATACATACCCATTCACACAGCACCTATATTGAAACATACTGGTGCTAATTACCAAACCAGTCAAACACATTGACTGGTTTACATCCGCCATTGTAGAGAGAGAGAAATGTGCCATCCCCGATAGGCACATTGGGAGGCAAGGTAGGGTTCAGTGTCGTGCCCAAGGACACTGAAACACAGCTGGGTGGAATCGAACCGCCAACCTCCTGTTTAGTAGGGCGACAGCTCTATCCACTGAGCTACTGCCGCCGCATTTTACAGTAATGCGGGCGGCTAGCAGGCTAGGCTACAAATAGTATGATAATCAATACGTGTGATCATGCCGTCTTCATAATTCAGCTCGCTGGAAATGCTTCGCCACACATTGTCCTTGAATTTGTTTTTTTTTTCTTGCTTGTCAAAGAAGCGAGAGTGCTGTGAAACAGAATGTAAGGCGCTCGGATATCATTTACTTTAAATGAAGTAACAAACTGTCAAAAACTGTCACTAAAGTAGCAGCTCGCAACCGTGTCTGATTAGTTGAGTGTGTTTCTGTCGGATGCGAATGTCAAGAAAATCAACCTCACTCCGAAAAAATAAACATCGCAAAATCGCTAAATGGAATTTCGTCACTGATGTGAAAGTTCCCATTGACCTTACATTGATTCGATTTTTTAAAGTACTGGGCAAATTATTCGGGCGAAATATTCGGAGTAGGTGTATAAAGGCCTTTACCAGGTGCATTTTTCTAATATTGAGTCAAAATATCTTATCATGCTTATTATAAGATCCAACCACCTAAAGAACAACTTTTCGGTGAGATCCAGGAACTTGTTCCAAGACATTAGGGGGGAAATACTACTTTTGAGCACCACAAACTTATTACTTCACAAACTTAACAATACTAGTAAAATATAGCGAAGAACCAGCTTAGCTACCAGCTTATTTCAATATCCTGTAAGGCTTGAATATATTGTCTTATTCCAAGAAATCTTATCAAGAGAATTTTCACCTATTCAGCTTATTTCAAGCAAAAATACCTTGTTGAAATTTTTTTTTCACTTATTTTTGGAGTGGCCTTTTTTCCAGTGTAGTACCCACACTTAGACAACCTTGTTAGTACCCACACGCTCAGAACCTGCATAGAACATGCATATATGTGGGAAGAACATTTACCTGATGTATGTTGATTATATAACAGAACGGCAGACTTTGAGTGGTTCTGGGGATTCTGCTGAAAAGGTGTGGACAATAAAACCTAATGAAGCGAAAGTTGGTAAGAATGTCCATAAGATCAAAATGAAGAGAAAAATCAGTTCTACTCTAATGTCCTCCCAGGTAACTGAGCTTCTGGCCATATCTGTAAGGGAGAGCCCACCCAGGAGTGGAAAATTAAATTTGGCCATTTGTTTTGATAAGATCGTTCGAACAGCTTGTGACTATGATGAACGTAGATCAACCAGGGAAACGAGAGCTTTGCCTTTCGAATCAGCTCCTTCTTCACAGCGACAGACGATGTCCAGATAGGCTTGTCGATGCCGCGCTCCATTCTTCCCTCTCTAGTGAAAAACACACCAAGATACTTGAACCTCTCCACATGTGGCATTCCTGATCAGAGATGGCATTCCAGCCTTTTCTGTGGTCTTGGAAAAAGAATTGGAGCTCACAGCCAGATGAGGTGCAGCTGAAAAGATCCTGAAATCACATTATATCTAGATTTCCCTAGCCTGGTCAAAAGCAGCAGCGGCTTAAGTTTGGAGTCAGGCCTGGAGGTGAGCACCTGGTGGCCGGACCTACACCTGTCGGGTGCGTGACATTGAGATATTTTATTCAAGTGAGATGAAGATGGACTCGATGATGGTTTGGGCTCTGGAACCAGTATCCCTTGAGAGAATATTTTGACACTCATATAAAAAGGTTATCTGTCCTGTAGCAAACGGGAAACAAGACTCTGCCTCTACAGTGTTAATAGAAGTGTGTGTATGTGTGTGTCTCACCTGGATCTACCGCCTGGACTCGTACTGGACTATCAGAGCAGATTGTGAAACCAAAGCCATCCTTTCCTCGAACAATGTTGACCTGCAGGAAACAGTTCAGAGTTCAGTCAGATTTCTAAAGTTAAATATGCAGCAGGTTCCTCATTATTCAGAACCAACTTTAAACTTGGGCGTTATTTGCCTGTGCAGGTTCTGTGCTGTGAAGCTGTCTCCATGTTCTGGCCTGTTGCACTTAAGTTTTGTTGACTGAGCTGGAGTGTTTGTGTCAGGTTCAGACCAGAGGCCTGTCTGGATCCTGGTCTCTGAGCTGTTTCCATGACTCTGCAAACAGCTGTGGAGCGACTAAAGGTCGAGTCGTCCTGAGAGTTTTCCCTCCACAAAGGAAGTTTAATGTCCCTGAGTTCAGACTGACAGGTTGATATTAAAACTCCTGCTGAGACGTCTCCAGGTCCTGAAGACGTGCTCAGTGTTTATTTTTCTCTGGTGAGGGAGCCGAACCCTTTGCTGGACTCACTTGTGTTCTCTGTTATCCTCTGACCAGAAGCAGAACTTCTGAATTCAAAGTTAACCAATTTAACCAGTAAAGACAGTGAGCATTAGCCACTTAGAGGCACAGTAAGCTTTCAGATAAAAATATGCTGCACATCAGAGGGATTTAGAAGTGGGTATACCCAGTGCTGATGGAAAAGTGATTGGAAGTGGGTGTACTCTGTGTACCCACGTATACCCTGGACTACACCACTGTCTGCAGTGCCTTGTAGCATATACAGTACCAGTACCAGGACCGCTAAGAGGAAGAAGTGAGACCGGCTGATCAGAAGTTCTAATGGAAACTAATTACTAATTATTAATTGTATTTGCATTCAGGGCTTTAAGGTTCAAAGACTGCAGATTTTCTTGTTGTTCCTAAAGTTTCTAAAAGTAGAACGAGAGCCAGAACCTTCAGTTATCAGAACCAGCAGCTCCCAGTTTGGGTTCAGGAAGCAGATATTCCTGTCTACCTTTACTCTTTAAACTTTCTTTTTTAACAAGTCTTACAGTTAAGTCTGGCCTTATGTTATCCATCCATTTACATCTGCTGCTATAAGGCAACGTTGCTGGTGGACATCCCATGATGCACTGGGCTCCTCTCTGCTCTCTTTGTTCGCCATGTTAGAATGTGATGTGTTTGCTTTCATCAACTCAATGCAGCTCAGGATGGAGGACTGAATAAAAAGAATAACTGATGCAATCTGTTGGTTTCCTAAACTCGGGAATCAGTTTTATGTGATTGGTTTATATGAACAGTTATTATAAAATGGACTGAGTTGGAAAATAATGAGCTGGATAGAAGTGGATCATATAACAGAAGACTGTTAATTTACTGCTTACACAGCTTCTGATGAAGAATCCAGATGCTGCAGGATCCAAACCTGCTGCCTCCGCTTGCTTCAGATTTATTTCCTGTTGTCTTTGCTGTGTAGGGTCCTTTTTATTTAAAAATTGAAAAATACGTTCAACTGGGATTCTTTTCTGAGCGTCATGTATGTTTCCATTGGTTTCACTCAATGGAGTCGTCTCAATATTCCTAAAATTCAGATCTCAGATGTTGATGTGGCAGGACGAACCTCCCGGGTGAAAGACATTAATAAACCCAGAAAGGTTACTGTCAGAAATTTCTACAATGACTGTACATGTTCAGCTGGACACTTTTCAGCATAACAAGAGTGTTTCTATCATCCCCTCTCTGGGAGAGTTAAAAAAAAACAGGATTTCTGCCTAATTCTCAGGTGGTTGAATTGTGTGATATGGGTTCTCTACTTGTGCTCACCTGTGCGTGCATGGACGTGTCTGTGTGTGTGACGTCAGGGTAAAATTCTGCTGTGTGTGGTACAGAAACCACGCTGAGAGGTATGACATGCTGTGGTGTAAACAAGATAAATATCATCAGACTGTTTATTTTCACTAGAAGACAAAGTATCAACCTGCTCTGGAGGAGATGTAACCTTCAGGCATCAGTGTTTTGACCACAGCTTACATCTTGCAGCTGCTAAGTAAAGCTGTTCTAAACTTTGCCTCCCTGCTGGAATGCAGAGCAATTCATATCTAGATGCGATAATCCTCCATTTCATATAAAAATGTATTTCTGCATTGAACACTGAACAGAAACTGGAATTTAAATGATTAATTCCCAAACCAAATTATTCTCACAACCTTGAGAAAACAAAGAAAGTTCTCATTTCTCGGGCTAAAGTTAAGCTACCTCCTCCCTCATGTCTCCCTCAGTTTTTTTCTGTAAGGCAGCACTTTATCTCAGGTGCTTTTTCTGTTAAAGTTTCCCTCAGTTTAGTCTGTAAGGCACAACAAATGGTAAATATTAAATGGACTGTACTTGTATAGCGCTTTTCTAGTCACAGACCACTCAAAGCGCTTTACTTGACATATCACATTCACCCACTCATACCCATTCACACAGCACCTATATTGATACATACTGGGTGCAAGGAACTAACATTCACACACATTCATACACCCGATAGGCACATAGGGAGGCAAGGTAGGGTTCAGTGTCTTGCCCAAGGACACTGCAGCATGTGCCAGAGTGGAATCGAACCGCCGACCTGCTGTTTTAGTAGGCAGGCGATGGCTCTATCCACTGAGCCACAGCCGCCGCAACACACCCTTTCAGGAGTGTTTATCTAGAATTTTCCCTCAGTTGGGATTATACGGAAGCAAATCCACTCAGCTATGTGTGTCTAAGCTGAAATCCCTCAGTTAGTCTGTAATACAGCACACAGTTTCAGACACACACAGTAACTGTTATTCCTGGGTGAGGTCTGTAAGGCAGCTCCTCCTCTCAGCAGGTTAAACAGCTCAGCTTCAAGCCTCTCTGAGAGGTGCTAGTAGTTTCTCGGTTAGCAGTGCTGATGGATTCACACAGTGGCACCACTTTACTGCTGCTGTCTATCTGCTGATCAATACGGTCAGTTTGTGCGATTGATGAGACAACAGCAGAGCTCCGGAGCCATTACATTGCCAGATTGATCTATAATAGAGGACAGGACCTGAGCTGTCACATAAACACATGAAACCAGAATCGGACCCATCCAGAAGAGGTCAGACCTCTCTCACACAGAAACACAGACAGTTCCTCTGTGCTGTCACATCCATTTTTTCAGCTAAATCATTCAGTTTTAATGTGTGTGAATTATTGATGGACATCACACACATGAGCAAGATCATACATCTCACACACACAAACACACTAACACAAATGCAGCTGTCTTAAGATGAGGGCATGAAAGATTTATTTCAGACACACAGACACACAAGAGGAAACTCAGGAGGTTTTGCAGGGAAATGACAGTCTGCAGTGACATCACACGACTCAGCCAATCAGACGAGCCAATTGTTTCCTGCTGTTTTTATTTCCCCATGATGTGTGTGATTGTTGAGGTTTGTCATTCCCAGAAGAACTTTGCATGGGTCTGCTTATCTTAAACCCTAGC
Organism: Craterocephalus amniculus; assembly: GCA_036024015.1. Lineage (NCBI taxonomy): Eukaryota > Metazoa > Chordata > Actinopteri > Atheriniformes > Atherinidae > Craterocephalus > Craterocephalus amniculus. The sequence goes on from JAVQJG010274998.1 coordinate 6,406, forward strand.
CCCTCTCAGAACAGACCCTGACCTAGAAGCAGCCTGCCACCCCCCCGCCGCTCCGATCAACCTGATCAGTGTAATCAATAAGTAGAGCGACTCAGACCTGTGGCAGGTTCTGTCCAATGCAGACTCGACACAGACGGTGGATGGTGTGCATGGCTGCAGATCCGGTGGTCGGTTCAAGTTCTCCAGAAGCAGTCGTCCATCTGATCCTCCTGCAAAGCTGAGCCCGGACCAGTAGCAAGGACTCAGAGAGCCAGGTCTACAGGCGCAAAATCTGGTCCAACAATCCGACCCAGATCCAGGTCAGCACAATCAGGAGCAGATCTAATCCTGGACGTCACTAAACCTAACCAGGTTCTCAGAGCTTCGGTCCAAGCAGGCTTCAAAGCAAATCCAGACTTCTCAGAAACAATCAGATCTAACCGGGTCCAAGAAGCATGTCTAACCTAGGTCTGCTGGGTCCAGGAGAACTAGCGACAAGTGATCCGAAGGCTCAGAGCTGGACTGGATGTGTGTGTGTGGGAACCAGCAGACAGAATAATAGCAGGAAACTCATACACACACTGACACACACATAAAAACACAAAAACAGTGTGTGTCGCTGCGATAAGACACACACTTCCTGAGCACACATACACTGTCCTGCTCTCTTTATGAGGACATTCCCAGTTCAGACCTGAGCCTTGAAACCAGGTCCCAGTCCTCCCAGGGCCATAAATCTGATCATGAATCATAATTTATCATAAATCTGATCAATAATTTCCCATCAGAAGCAGCAAAGTTTAACAGGTGAGCAAGAAGTCCTCTGTCTGTCAGAAAAGAACAAAGATAATGGTCTCTATGACGTAATAAAGACAAGAAGATGATTTTTATCCATGATGGCACCAAAAAACCGCTGAGTTGGTTTTGTGAGGATTGCAGGTACATGTTAGCACAACGACACTTCTGTTGTGCTATTATTTTAGCCTCATAATCTGACAACTGTCCTAAAAAAAATCTCTGGATGTTTACTAGAATTAAAAGGCTTGTGGTTTTACTCGTTTTCAGTTTTAAAACTAAAACAAAAAAAAAACAAGTGGACAAAAAAATAGTAAATAATGGCTTGGATTGTTTCAGGTTAAAGTAATCACTTGAGTTCATTTCTCTGCTGGCTCCAGCCACCTGACTATCCTGGAATTAATTATTCCATCCTCCTCTCCCGTCTCATCATCACTAAATATCACAGGTCTGGCACACACAAGGATCAGACCCAATCTCAGAAATCATGAACAATGGCCATGGTTACATGAGACTTTTAATTCTTCTTTAATTCAGAGTTAGTTAATTCCACTTTAAACAGGTAAAAAACAACCATGTAAACACTTTATTCCTGAGGCAAATGTTACTTCCGAATGTAACTTAATTCCAAATAAAGAGGCTGGTTTGTTCCATTTCCAATTCCGAATGAGATAATTCCTGTCTCATCTTCCATCATGTAAACCTTGCGCTTTAAGCCCCTGGCTTTAAAGCAGAATGAAGAAAACGTGTTGTCCATGTAAGCCTTAATATTTCCATGTAAACCCGAAGGACAATATTTTAATTCCGAATTAGTTCATTCAGAATTGTTAAATCCGAATTAAAAAATCCCATGTAACCGTGGCCAATCTCCACAGCTGCTCATAATCCATAGGATTTTTTCCATTTTCTCAAGGTATCCACCAGGGTTCATTGCTTGGTCCACTTCCCTTCATACTTCATCCCTAATCCTGGTCTTTAAGAGCCAGGTTCGACAACTGATTCACATTAAATTAGGGCTGTGATGACATTTCGACATCATCGATTACGTAAATATGTAGACGCAAATTTTGTGCGTCACCGCGTCATGAATGACGTCATATCAATGATGGCAGCGTCCAAGGGAAACCCGGTCGCTACGGCCCAAATAATGTTAATTATATCGTTTACAGCATCCTGTAGAGCAGCAGCGACTGTTAGTGGCGAACAGTTAGCTCATTAGCTAAATAGCTAACGGTTGTTAAGTAGCTAGTGGTTGCTAGCCACGGTGCTCCGGGTGTGAGATGATGCGCTGCTAAAGACAAAAATTTGCCTTGGAGCAGCCGAGATGCGGCACACACGGACCTCATATGAATTGACCATAAGTTTAAAGATGTCATGAACTTCATAAATGAAGGTGAAACATTTTTAGGTGGATTCAGTAACACTGTAACTCATCAAACCAGCTACATTGCCAAAACAAGCATATTATAATGAAATTAAGATAAATTTATGGAAGGAATATAAGAAATATAATTTTCTGTTATATTTTTTTCTATTATATTATTAATACATGTTATCTTTAATAATATTGATTATTTTCAAATTAATTGTTAATTTCATAGATTTTTTTGTACTGCATGTTTTTCTTGAAAATAATCGATAGACTAATCGATTAATCGAAAAAATCAATAGATTAATTGAAGAAAAAATAATCATTAGGGACAGCTCTACATTAAATGGATCTACAAAAGCTTGAAGTCGAACTCTGTGAAAGTCTTTCAATGACCCATTGATTTCAGTCAGGGGTGTTGAAGCAAGGAAACATGTAAAACCTACAGGACATGGGCCCTCAGGAACAAGAATTGGCAAGCTCCGTGCTCCGCTTCATTATCCGGCATCATGGTTTCTGTTTTCGATGCTATGCTGACGGCTACATATCCACAAACTCCATAATTCCCTCTACTCGTCCCACTTGGACCAGCTGTCTCACTGAAATAAAATGCAATGCAAATGCAAATCAACTACTTCCTAAAACTCACATAAGATGAAAGTGACGTGATTATTATCAGTCCCAAATCCGTCCCCCATACCAAAAAACATCTGCCTCATTGATAATTTCATCCCGACACATTCACACCATCTGTATCAGGTCCTATAAAGATCTCTGCTTTGAGCAACAGACAAACCAAATAATTGCATCAATATTTTCCCGACTGAAGAACACCCTCCATCTTTCCTTTTTTTTGCATCTGAAACCATCATTCTTTAGGCTCATCACCGGTTTCAAACAAGCTGTGCTGTGACCACATCACACTTTCTCCACAATCTCTGCTGCACACAACATATTCTATTCAAAATCCTCTCCTCACTTTCAACCTGGCTCCCTCACACCTCCGTGTTTCCCTTCACATCCAATATACCATCCCACAGTCTCAACTCACCTGATGCTAATTTTCTTTTCCTCATGACCAAGCACCAAACCTGGTGTGACTCACAGTCTGTTCCACTGCTGCCATGACCCTCTGAAGTTACTCCTGAAAGTCATGCAAACTCTGACCTGAGAATGTTTAAAAGAATCTCATCAAAATTTTAGAGCTGCTTTCATTTAGCTTAATGATTTATTTACTTTGTTTTATTTAATCCGTTTCTTCTTTCTTGTGGTCACTGTTATTTTTATTATACCTCTCTGTTAATTTGAAATAGAATTTCTTTCCCCTACCTAAATGATAGGCTCCAGCACACCCTCGACCCAATTGGATTAAGCCGTTCAGAAAATGGATGGATGGATGGATAGTCGTTTTGTTTTTTAGATTTCAGTATGTATCCCAGTGTACTCCACTTTGTATAGCCTACTTATTTTTCATGTTTGTAAAACAGCTTTGACTCTCAGCTTTGACTTTGACACAACTTATGCTATTTTGCAATTCAGCATCCATCATACATCCTGCCTGTACTGTGAGCTTTTCTCAACTCTTGTCTTATCTTCTTTGAATCTCCTTAGTTTCATAAAGTCTTCTAGTGTTTGTTTTCTGAATCCACTGGCATGTGCTAGAAAACAGCCGGTTTGTTTACATTTGCATGCTAGCGTTTAACGCATGAGCAAAGCGAAACTCAGCAGCTGGCGTCCTGGATGTGAAAATTCTATAGACCCTTTCATGACCTGCTTCACCAGAACATCACTACTGTAGCTGGATGCATAAAACAGAGGGTAAGCATGTAGGAATTCTGTTTACAAGAAATAAAAATGTCGTTGGCAATTTAAAAAAAAAAAGTTTTTAAAAATCCTTTAATTTGAATTTTTTTCTCTTCATTGCCTACAATTGTTCATGTTTGTATTTTTTGTCATTATTTCCTTATATTTAAAAAAATATATTTTGATTACACACCACATATCCAGTTCAGAGGATAAGCCCACCTTATCTGTCCTCAAAGGTAAGGATTTTAGGTCCAGCTGGTATTTCAGTATGGATGAGGACGGGACCTGGTGGAAGCTGGAGCAGCTTCACTCTATAATTCATCACGTCTGAATGTTTGATGAGTCCGTACAGAAACAGTAAAACGGTCTCAGAGAAGCTGCAGCAAACACACCAACAACCAGTCTCAGAACCAGAGTCTGACCTGAGGGAAATGTTCTGCTGGCTTCCTTTCATCTGACTCTGACCTTCATGTTTCTGACTGATGTGATTCTGCACAACTGAACATTTTGTTTTTAATAAACTAGAAAAACCCAACAAGCAAATGAATGGGGAACGATTTGGAGCGACTTTTTTTGTACATTTATCTTCTGTCACTTGAAGTTCTGGTAGAAGTTTACGTTCACTCCAGTTTTGTGTTGTCAATCATCATCTGGATTCTCATTCTCTTCCAATCTATGTTTTACATGGAAGGGTGTGATTCCCATTCTCTCTTTCATTATGTGAAAACATCAGGCCGAACCCAAATCAATACCAGCACCTGGAGCCAGGACCAATCCAAAACCCTGGCCTTCATTTTCCAGAATAAGGCATCGCGCCTGGTGCATGATGAAGGAGTGGTGGTCATCTCTTTGTCCAGATGGATCCAGCTCATGACCACGACTCCTCCATCCGCTGGAAAAAAAGACTCATTCCTGATCAAATCCCTGACCTGGTCACAGAATATTTTATGTACTCACCATCAACCTCTGTGTGCTGCCGTCCCGGTTCTCCTGGTTCTGCTTGTTGCCGTACAGCGTGGACGTGTAGCTGGTGTAGTTGGCACTGGCTGGGTTGAGGCTGAGCGGCTGACTAGAGGCCGGGCCATGTCGGATCGACTCTTTGGGTCCAGTTGAAGACAAGTTGGTGCAGTTGGACTGGCTGGTGGTGGCAGTGGTGCTGTTGCTGTTGCTCAGGTCAGCATCCGGAGCGGAGTCTGGAGTCTTTCTGAGGTCTGCTGGAAGCAGAAAACCACCATCATCATCATCATGACCAGCAGCATCGTCCCAAGACCAGGCTGTGTTCTTCCAGAACATCTTCAGCCCAGACACACTGAACAAAACAAGACCAGAAGCGGGAGGATCTAGGACGAAGAGGAACCTGACAGAAACATTACATGTCCATACGGTCTCCTCGTAGGATTTGTTGGCCTTTTTGTCTCAGGTTCTACAGAACAAATGGTCCAACAAAACTAAAGAAACAGTAAATGAGAACAAACAGCTGCTTGCTCAAAGACGCTCAGCACTGGAGACCAGAATAAGAGTCTATCTGGACCCACAGCAGATGGTTCTGGTTCTGGCTGCAGGACCTTCACAAAAATCCAAACAGAGTCCATGTCAGTGAGAAGTCCTGGACCCAGCTGGGCCGGCGGTCCTGACTGTAGCCGCTCAGCAGCTCATCTGATCTCTTCTGTGGTCCCGCTCTCGCTGGCTCTCCCTCTCTCTCTCTGCTCTCAGGGCAAACGAGTGTCAGATCGCAGTGTGATGTCAGAGAGAGAGGGGCTGTCGAGGGACATAGGCACAGAGGTATTGTGAGGGTCACATGGTTACTGGGCTGCTTCTTGTCACCATGGTAACCATGTGGCCCCCCAGAGGGAGAGTGAGGGAGCAGGAGTCATTCGCACTGGGGCTTGCTCGGCCCTTCTCCCCCACCCCTCTATAAATAGACGGATGTATGGATTCAAAGACACGCATCATCACACACCAGCATCACATCTGAAGACGTGTTTCCAGTATTTCCCCAAAGTTCAGATCCCAGGTCCTGATCCAGAAGCTTTCCCCCTCATTTTAAGTCTGGTCTCTACCTGGACATTTTCAGAGTAATATCATTATTTTGTTTAGTTTTTTCCTGTCCATCACAGAAACAGTCCTAACTCAAAGGATGAGCCAGTCTTGTGTCAACACAACAGAAAACCAGACGAAGGGGAAACAAGGAGAAAAGGCACAAGAACTGGACTGAAAATCAGTGGCCTGTAGGATCATCTGCATGGAGAACAGAACGAAAAGCAGTTCTCGTTTTCCTGGAGATAAAAAACTAATGAGGCTGGATGAAGACTCTTGGTGAGAACTCCAGAAAGAGAAAAGTAAAACAACCCGTGAGGAATCTGCTGCTCCTGATCTCTGACCTTCAGTTTCCAGCTGTTCAGTCCCACCAAAGTGTTGTTCTGTTTTCTTTTGCTGATGATTCATCTGACAAACACAGAGTGTGCTGGCCTACTCACCCGGAACAACAGCTATCATCACTGACATACTTTTCTGCTTCGCTGCTTTGTTCTTAGAGCAGGAACCTTATGGGCAGCCTCGCTGCTCCATAATTCATGCTTTAAACACTGTTTCCCTCCATTTTATCCACCTCCAGTCTCCTTCCGTGTAGTCTTGTACATATCATGTAAAAGTATTGAGTAATATGCGTCCTGGTTGGTCCTGAGGTAAATATAAAACCATCTCCGCTTCTGATCCTCTCTAGCGCCCCACCCCACCCCCCCTCTCTGTGTAGTTGACTGGCTTCAACCTGCTTCTAGTTAAAAGAGGAGCTTTCTTCATCACTGTAACAGCAGTGTTTGCTCTCAGGGGTTTGAAGAACTGACATCTGCTAGATTTCCGGTGTTGCCAGATTGAAAATGTTAGTGCCGTGTTCTCCCAACACAAAGAACCAAATGTAATCTTGACCCGCAAAGTGGATCTGACACAGAGCTGCTGCATCCAGAGGAGAGACGGATAAAGTCTCAGATCTGTGCATGCAATTTACAGACAGGTGTATTAATAGCACTGCTTCATTGGTGGGGAGGAAGATGATCCTACAGGTTTGTAGCACTTCGTCTTTTATCTGAATCCCTGCAGGAAGTACACTTGTCAGAAAATTATTCCTCTTCCATTAAAGAAGGAAACAAATCATCTAAAACTGAAATGAGCTGAAACAGGCAAAAGTAATATTATGTAAACATTAATGAAAATCATGACATTGTGAATTGTGATTCAATAGAAATATTTTCAAAAAACAATCAAAAAGTATGAGAAATTAATATATGTTACGTCACCCATAAACTAATATTTATCAATGCAATCAGGTGTTTTCTGTAACTCTCCATCAGACTTCTGCACCTGTTGGCAGGTACTTTGGCCCACTGCTCATCAGTATAGACTTTTATTGGTCCTGAACTATATTTTGTTTGGTTTTTTTAATCATTTTTCAACAGAACATAGAAAAAATCTAAATCTTATTTCACTAAATTATAATTTGGCAAATTCATATTTATCACTTTTCTTGGTCTTGGCTCCCAAACACCAACAGATGCCTGTGTGTCCAACCCAAACCGACCCGGACTGCGACAGGACACCAGAGACATCTGTGATGCTCCAAAACTTTTACAAATCTCTTTCTTCCCCAAAACAGACTTTCATTGTTGTGTGTTAAAGCGAAGTGAGCAGCGAGCAGACAGCAATTTGAGTTTCTGTCAACAGGTTCTTCTCAATTTTCTCACTCCACAGCTGAAGCAGAACCATTTTACTTTAGCCCATATGAGCTTAAATTATGTAGAACATACTCAGCTCACTGCCTGCACCACTCATTCAACCTTCAATTAAAAATATATAAATCCATCTGAGCTTCATGACCAGCTGAGGTGCCTTTCTGGACAGGAATTCCTCTTGGCAGCTGTCACTGGGTTACATCTACGTCTTATAAACTGTAGAGGTGTAGATAGATGTGAGAAACCAGCAGCAGTTTACAGCTCAGTAATCCGCATCATAAGAACTGTCCTCCTGTCAGCCGTATTATCTGGGGCTTGCGAGGAAGAGGCCCAGACAGAGGAAGTAAAGTTTGACCAGCAGGTGAAGCTCACTCATCAGTCACACAGATGGTAGTGTGACTGTGATTGGTTGATCCATCTCTAGGATGGACTCCTCAACCTTTTGGTGGATAGTTACTCTTCAAAGACCTGTTTAGTCCAGATAAAAGCTTTGGGTCTGACCAATCATTTTGTATTTATGCTGCATTCCAGCTGGCATCAAGCTTCAAGCAAGGCACTTCTGTTTGCATCCTGTTCTTCACAATTATTTCACCATTTACCATTCCATATTTTCATACTTTGCTTGCACTGGTAAATGGGTACAGGAGTTTAAATTAAGCATGCTCATGGATAGGGTTACACAGATAAACGATGCAGTTTTAGGGTTAGAACAAACAGGGGTAGACTGGCCATCTCTGTGGTCTGGTAAATCACAGAAATGCCGGAGCTGCAGGACGCCCGGCGCCCGCTCATCACATGGCGGCTGCTGCGGGCCGCAGTACTTGTGCCACGCGGACATCACTTATGTTTTTTCCTGCTAGTCTACTGTTTAACACCACAGTCCTGTAGGTGGCAGCAATGTGTGTTTAGGTTGGATGCCATCGCCAGACGAGGCAACGAAATGAAGGATAATACTTTAAAGGAAAAAAAGAGGGGGGGTGTTTAGATGGCGAGCAGGAAAAAATGCAACACTTAGAGGGTGAAGCTGCTAAATGATGTAAACTGTTAGCTGAAAGTAGCTATAGCTAGCAGCATAAGTTTAAGTCAATGTTAGCAGCAGCATCCAAGACGTTTGTGGGGCCACTTATAATGATGAGGGACAGAGAATTGTTATTTATTATGACTCATACAGTAAAATCTGTTTTTCAGACATGTTTTGCATTGGTTCAGTCAGAGGGACTTTAGTATGAGACTGTCATTTCTTTGATCATTCAGATTAAAGCATGATCGGAATACGATGCTATCAACACAACATATACTCAACTTCAGTGCTGTTGGTATTGATGGTACAGAATTATGAACCATGATTAAAGTATTTTGACACCCCGTGCCGTGCACTATTGAGTTTATACACACCAACAGTCCGGACCTGTTTTTAGTCACTGTTCATCCCTGAGAACAACACTGACTGTCTTAAGTCCGATTTACGCTCTCTTTACATACGCAAAAACGTACGTCCATTTTAAATGTCACATTGGCAGGATTGTTAGCCAATATATCCACTAAAAGACAGGGCAGAGTTGTCCTCCTATTGTGACGTGAGTTTCAGACAATAATAAAGACAATGATGGTAGAGGAGACCATGCTCATTGAGACATTGTCTTTCTGGGAAAGACAATGGCAGCACAGTAAATGGTGTGGGTATGTGTGGCCAATATAAACATCACTGTGGCTTTTTCCTCTTCCTTGTTCCTTTTCACAGGTTGTATATCAGCTATGCTGCTCAACACTTCCCCTGTGGGTTCTGATACAAATCTGTTCAGGGTACAGATCCGTAAGGGCACCGAAAACATACCATAATACTCATGTAAATGATGGACAAGACAAACATGGTACCTCATTACTGTCCTGCAATGAGCATTAATGGTTCATACTTGTCACTAGTTCCTGTCATATGGTGCTGTGCTATATCTGCTGGGGCAGAGTTCTGTGGAGTTACCCACCAGGTGAAGGGTCCTGGATTCCTGGATTCTCCTGATCGTATGTTGAATATATTGTTTTCTGAGACAATACCCCACATTGTCTCTTGGTGTACACATTGGGGTATGCATTAGTACATAGTGAGGACTTTAGCAGATTTTAGTGGCCTTTATTTGACAGCAGCTTGACAGGAAAGAGGGGTCAGAGAGAGTTAGAATGACATGCAGCCCCAGGCCAGGATGTAAACCTGGACTGTCACTTCCTGTAATGTTATCATTGATTGTATAATATGAATAATTCAAATTCAAAGATAGAAATATTGTAACATTCTCATGGTAAAGTCAGAATGCCTTTAGTGATAACCATGCCAGAAAATAACGCTGCTACATCAGCTCCATACCCACTCTCTCCATCCTCTTTCCAATCACACAAATGGAAAACCAGGAAAAGAGCCACCTCCTTATCTTCAAGCCAAGCAAAGACCTTAAAATAGATGAAGTATGGTTCGCTTTGATTGACAGGTTTGGGATTTCTGAGCTTCTGACATGTTCAGTGACACTGTGTAAATGTCAGAATGGCTCTAGTTTAGTATGGTGGACATAATTTAATTTTTTGTAGCATTTTTAATTCCAATAATGTTTTTGTTATTTTAACATAAAGAGAACATGAAATCTTTGGGCTGCATTTGTAAAGACAGTAGGGTTAAACTCATGCCTGAGGATAAATAGAGGATGCCTGAGGAATTTTACATCATCTTTTTTTTTTGGGGGGGGGGGTGTCAAGGGAGTGTGTGTTTGCGGAGCGCCAAAACGCCATATCCTTTTGAGTGAAATACTACCATGCTGCCCTGAAATGGCACATCCACTATACTGCAGGCGCAAACCTCCAGAACGTGCTCCAAACATCGATGAGATCAACTAACTTCAGAATCAAGCTCGTTACATACTCCGCGAAAACTTTGGCCTTGGTCTCGTGGCTGGAAGAAGAAATTGTATCAGTTTGTTCTTGTGACTCTGGTATCTTGCATCTTGTTTTGAACTTATTAATGGAAAGGAACTTTTTTCTCTTTGGGTGTCCAAAAACAATTGTGTGATTCGTGGGAAATTGGAAGATGGCGGGGTTAACACAGAAAGCTGCCACTTCCTCATATCTGCTGATGCAAAAGGTTCAACAAGGATGAAAGGATAGTTTGCGGACGACACAGCCATCGTTGGATGTATGAGGCGTGGATAGGAGGATGAGTACAGACAACTGATCCAGGACTTTGTCACATGGTGTGACTCCAATCACCTGCTCCTCAACACCATCAAGACCAGGGAGATGGTGGTGGACTTCAGGAGACCCAGACCGCACCCAGAGCCAGTCATCATGAAAGGCGACGGTGTAGAGGTGGTGCATACATATAAAGACCTGGGAGTGCAGCTGGATGACAAATTGGTCTGGTCTGCCAACACAGATGCTCTGTGCAGGAAAGGACAGAGCCGCCTGCACTTCCTCAGAAGGCTGGCATCCTTCCACATCTGCAAAGAGCTGCTACAGATCTTCTACCAGTCTGTAGCAGCGAGTTTCCTCCTGTACACAGTAGTGTGTTGGGAGGGCAGCCTCAAGAAGAAAAACGGTGCACGCCTGGACAAACTGGTGAGGAGGGCAGGCTCTGTCGCTGGCACAGAGCTGGACAGCCTGACATCTGTGGCTGAAGCTGAGCGACAGACAGTCTGAGGAGATCATTCCTCCCCCACACTATACGGCTCTTTAACACCTCACGGTGAGAACGGTAAAAATAAAAAAACTCTGGACTCATTACACAACAAGCACCTCAGATACAATGCAAATTTTCACACAAATTCATACATTCTTGTTTTATTCTTAGCTATTTTTCTTTGATAGTTTCAACTGCTTTTCTTAATTTCTGAAGCTGCATCCCTTTGTGTTTCTGTGTTTGGGCTGAGGGAAATGTGAATTTCTCTTGGAGATAAATAAAGTATCTATCTATCTATCTATCTATCTATCTATCTATCTATCTATCTAATGAACAGCTGATGAAGACAGTGGGAAAGTGTTCTGTAGGCCAGATGTTGTATGTTGGCCTGGAAGTGGATTACAGCACTTTTTTTGTGGGCCAGCAGTGGCCTGCCTGGATAAAGACTCAGGCTATTTTTCCTTGTCGCTCAGTTTTGGCCTCACTCACATTCAGTTATCAAAGAGAGTCAAGGCCAAATTTGGGTCAAACATGTTTTGCTATCTAGGATTGTTTCTCTTTTCTGTCTACTCAATCAACTTTCCTCCTTCCCCAAGAAAAAATCATCCCCATATTCCACCACAAAATTAGCCATTCAACAGATGGATTAGTTGTGCACATCTCTAGTATAAACCCACAGCAGTGCTGGACGGATGTGTGATTGGGTGAACGTGGCATGCAGAGTTAAAGCCCTTGAGAATTCAGATAAGACTGATGTGCTACGAAATACAGACTAATTATCACTAAAGAGCAACTAAAAATATCCCACTAACTCATTGTGTTGAGGGTTGAACTGAAACATATTCACATGGACAAATGTGTTCCCGTTTGTGGTGAAACTGGCCTGGTTCTATAAAACCTCTGGTTCCAATGTCCTGTTAATATAAGGCCCATTTCTCATCATAAGGAGGCTTATTTCCAAACAAATGAGCTGAGCCGATGACACATCCTTCCTGACAGAGTGAACATCATCTCTGAGTTGGAGGCCTAAGGCGCTTTCTGTTTGTTCCCTTCTTTATTTACTTTGACCTTCTCTCTTGACTTTTGTGTTGTCACTTTAGTTGTGAGTTAATCTGTGGTTTTGCTCTTGGTTTTACTTTCCGGGTTTATTTATGTTGTTTGTGTCTCACACTTGATTTCAGCAGCAGCTCACCACACATCTGTTCTGCATCAGTGACCACTTTCTCAGTTTGCGTGCTCCCAGGTTTGCTGTCAGATCCTTGTCACTGATGTTGGCTTTATGTTTTCTGTGCCACAGCACTGCTTTTGGTTTTTTATTGAAAATCATCTTCATTCATTTTTTCATTAATTCCTGGAAGGCTTTGTTTAGATATGAGAGGCTGCACTTAGATGAGAACCTACACCCCTCAGCAAAATCTGAACATATCGCTCTGATCAGCTGTGATGTTTTCCTCCATCAAACCTCTTTATCACATTACCTGGAGCAGATTTTCTTTTCATCCCAAGTCTTCCTGGTTTTCTGAATGTTGATTCAACATCACAATTCAACATGATGGACCACAGACCTGCTGGTCCACAGACCTGCTGGATCTTAGACCGGATGTACCACATGACCAGTGGACACCAGTGCAAAGCCACAGTGGCCTCTCTCTCTAGTTTTGGTTCTGAATTTACATCTGAGATTCCGTAACACTGAACTCATGCGACGACGCTCAAAGCTAACTGATCAAACAACAACCAGTCACAGCTCGCCTTCATCCGGACAGCCTCACCTCCTGATGCTGCCTCTCCCTGCCCCTCCTCTCCCTCAGGGCTCCTTATTGGTCGGATCTGCGGTGATGTCACTCTCAGGTGTTTGGTCTGCCCAAACTCCTCCCCCAGCAGATAGAACCAACCACTGATCAACTGCCAACACAAAAGGGCGAGGCTTGCAGGTTATTCAGTCAGGTGAACTTGAGATGATTTATATTGGGATAAATTAACTTTATTCAGTACATGAATAAGAGCGTCCCTACAGCCAATCAGAACCCAGGATCCTCTAATGTAACTCACCTTTGAGGATGACATGAGAGAGCCAACCCCAAAACTCATACAACCAATCAGCTGACTGCGCCTGGGGATGCAGACATGCACAGGTGTGTGTTAGATGCACAGGTGTGTGTTAAATGCACAGGTGTGTGTTAGATGCACAGGTGTGATGGATGTCAAGTGTTTGTTAGATGTCAAGTTTGAACATGTGTCATGTGATCACTGACCTGGTTTCAGGTAAACGTCTGATCACTGAAACCATCACTCTGCTGGGGAGGAGGCTGTTCCTGATGCATCTGAGACACACACACACACACACACACACACACACACACACACACACACACACACACACACACACACACACACACACACACACACACACACACCACACAGCTCAGAGATCGAA